>BQNB010023383.1:0-11054 GCA_026074375.1 Tanacetum coccineum
TTTTCACAAGTTACTATAAGACTGTAAGGGTGCCAAAACAAGAATACAATCCTATTCTTGATATACCTACAAAGAATGTGGAAGAAGGCAAAGAGTATACCTGCCTTACATCTCACCAATGTGATTTTGCTGAGATCAAAGCACCCAACATGGAAGCAGCAAACAGAAAAGGAAAAGAGAAGATTGAGCACTTTGGAGTTAAACTTGAAGATTTGAATGATAAAGAAGACCATGACAGCCCAACAACTTCAACCTATACAATCAAACAAGGAAAAAGGACCAACTCTGAACAAGGCATCAAGATCAAAACTGAGGATAATGAAGACAATATCAGCACCTCAAGTAAAGACTTTGTCATCATTGTTTAAAGAACATCAAGAAGGAACAAAAGAAGGGACAGATAAGACTTATGATCTTAAGGGGAAGTATGTTGGAAAATCTAAGATCATAAAGTCTTACTTATTAATATGTAACTTATATTTATCTGTATTTAGGCCTGTGAACAATTAGATTAAGGGCCTTATATTATCTAGGTCTGGGCCAAAGGCCAACAGACCCGAATGTTAGTTAAGACAGTTATTTGGTGGTTAAATGTGAACAGGTATGATGAACCATCATAACCCTTCACAATCACACCTCTTAGTAAACTATATATATGTTGATTGTATAACAGTTTCAATATCAATCAGAAAAAACCTTATATACATTACAATTTCATCCTTCTTGTTTATTTTCTCCAAACTTTGTTACTTTGCATACTGCAAGATTGCAGACTTACATATACAAACCAAACACCCTTTTCTGTCAGACCAAACATGGTTAACACAAACACTTTCTTGGAGAAAAGATGGTCAAGGCCAAGTTCTAGTGCCTGTGGCCTTCCTAACATTTGGTACCAGAGCAAACTTGGGAGACCTCTAAGAAAGAGACTACAATATGACTTCATCCAAAGACAATTGAAAAGAGAAAAGGAAGCACAACTTGGAAACCGCATAAGGCAAATCACACATGATTGCAAGGAGATGCTGAGAAGAAAAATGGAAGAAATAGAATTGTATAATTCTACTATCAATCAACCACATTCCCATAACATCTCACAGAACAGAAATAGGAAACACAAGTGCTTCAAGTGCAGACAAAGAGGACATGTTATCAAAAACTTTCCTATGAAGAATAAGGAACATGATGAAGGGACAAAAAAGATTGGGAATACAAGTAAGACTGCAAAAGTAATAAATAAAGGTTTCATGACAACAAAACCTACTATAAGTTTGAAGTATCAAGAATGGATTCATGGTATGTGTTAAAATACACATACCTTTTACCTAATAAAACGAGCCCAAAAGACCAAAAACATAATTAAAATATCAAATATATGCTTGTTTTTATGTTTGTGTATGTGCAGGTACGAATATCAAGAAAAGGACAAAAATAAAGACAATACCAGACAAAACCGAGCACGGGATCGAAAAGAGCACGAGAATTCGAGTCAAACGGTGCCTTTATCTTTTATTGGGCCGGCCCGACACCATTTACATGGGTCGGACCGACCCATACTATTTAAAAGACCCAAGACATGTATACTCTGCCATAACAAATTCTGGCCCAGTTGGTGTTCTATAGCTACAAAGGCCCAAACTCAGCCCACCTGGAAATCAAAAGCCCAATTCATTTATGTTGGCCCAACAATAAAATACAAATTAAGCCCAGGTGGATTTTGGCTTAAGACTATAAAGAAGAGGGACGCAGCAGATGGGAACGTAGCTTCTTATCTTTTTAGTCATTTTGATTGTCATTTTTATATTTTTATTTTTTAGTTAGGTAGAATAGAGCAGACGTGTGTACCAACAGATCTTATCTTTTCATTCTATATTTTTTTTATTTTGTCATTCGTAGGGAGGATATTGTTTTCCATACCTCAATTTTGTTTGATTACTGCTCATTTTCTTCTTTTCTATGTATGAATGCAACCTATGTACTCCTATGCTCGCTTCATCTTGCACCGTGTTTGATGCTCTAACTACCACCCGTCACCCCCACATCCGAATCCCGACACTCCGGCTCCTTTACCTTCCGGTTGTTGGTTCTAACCCTCCACGCCTGAACTCCCATGTCCCGGATCCGCCCTTATCTCCTCCCCCCCGTGATGATGTATGTCAAAACAATAGATTCATTTTTAACATTCATCAGCTCAACTCATTGTTAGCCTACCATTGACAGCTTCCCTCCTGATAATGAGTCTCAAAGGGCCCTCTATACGCTACTGTAGGCAAAACAATATTCATTTAAAATGTTACTACTTACGTCCAATTTTTGTATAAAATCCTAAGCATGTGTCTCAGACACATATAACAAAAAGATATATCATTTGAAATTTACTCTAAAAACCGAGTAATTGCCCGGGGGATCCATGAACCTAACACTTGAGTCAGATTTGAACATCCCTGTAGAAGTAAAGGTTCTCTCACAGTGGCACACGATAAATCTTAACAACGATGCATCCCAAAACTATCACTTTTTCCGCCACACTATGGATGTCATTAATCTACCTTATTCACTAACGGATAAATATTAATATAAATCTCATTCGCCCCCAATCTTCGTCACCCTAGTGTCCGCCCTCCGTCGCTGATTGTCGTCATTTTGTCTATCCTATCCAGCTCCCGATACTCTTGAATCAACACATTTCATGTTTTAATATTGCGCCTCGTACTTTACAAATACATTTTTTTTCGGCGGGTCACGCGGGTGCATCCTAACTGCATAGTACAAGTTTTTTATTTACGACCTTTCGGTCATTATGAATCTAGGTCCCAGTCTATACTTTTAATTTTTAGTTTCGGTACTGCCTCTAAGCTGTGTTCCAAAGAGTTGGATATTGATCGACCCCAACTTCTCCTGGTCGCTTTTAAACATTTGACATTAACACTTATAATTTCACCTCCCTCCAGTTTACTCATGCATCCCTGTGCCTCGTTTACAGAGTTTTGTATATTTAAACAATTTGTACTTTATCCTTCACGCTTGAGACCCTCATCCTCTAAAAACGTTCAAAGCCATTCCGCCCCCTGAACTCTCTACCGTTGGGAAATCTACAAAAAACCTTCTCATTAATGTATAGTTTTCGGCTAAACTATAACGTCATCTTTAAGTAGGTCTAAAAACCACTAATGCTCAACAAATGTGTTGGGTCGGCACAACACATGCATTTCCTTGACCTCTTCCAGAATATTATTTTGGGTTATTTCCTCAATGCCTCTATGTTTGAGTGTCAGACTTTAGAACTAAGGTTGGTGGATTTTCCTTTCATCGTTATTTAATGCCCTTCACCTAACAAATAAACAGGTAATTTTGAAAACATCAGGCTAGGCCCCCCCCCACTAGGTCCCTATCTCCCCATCCTTTATTACCCTTTTATACCCCCCCCCCCCCCCCCCCCCCCCCCCCCAGTCTCTGGGGGGCGGGCACCCCGCCGCGCCATCTGTCGTTACGAGGTCACGAGCATATAAATGTGAGACTAAAGTTGGGGTTTTGCTCGAGCTACAGTGGTACAGCAAGTATTCCTACCCTGCGTGACACGCCCAGGTGCTAACTTTGGGCCTATCGTTGTGAGGTTCCCTTTATTAACACACCTAGTCTTTTTGATTCGAATCTCATTACCTCACAACAGCTACCTCATGGCTGACCTATCCACCCCAAAACCGATGACCCCACCCGTCTCACGCTAGTCTCCACACAGCAGTAAAATGTGTGTCCGAGGTTAGACTGGGTGAATCAGTGGCGGTGACGGAAATATTGATGGCAGTGACGTGTGCTCGCCCTGTTATCCCACCACCTACATCTGCGTGTGATACCAAGCGCTTGGAAGGGTCACCCCTACTCCTCTGGACTGGATTCTCGATTGATGCTGGCTCCACCGAATACTACACCGCGGAAAAACTCATAAGTATACCGTTCATCTCTAGCCCATTTGAGCTTTGGGTTCTAATTACGGATTACAAGTTTTCATTGCTTTTTGTTCTCTTCCTTAACATTTAGTGATATACGTATACACAAACTTGAGGAAATCATGGCCTTGCTGGTTCGTTTCAGGACCAGAGGGTCACCGTCGACCTAGTGGCCCTCCCGGTTCTACATGAACGGACTTGCCTGTAAAGGCCCCTGTCCACCGTAAACTTCGTCAATTATTGACACCGAAATTTTAGTAATTCCAGGGCGCCAAAAATAACACGATGCCCTTCTCCTTACAGCCCACGCGTTTGTAAGTATATGTCTCCTCCTGGATCTCCGTTTTTTCTCACTGATCAAACCTACGCTGCGCCTGCCAACCGATCCGACCCTAAAACTTAACCCTATGGAATACCCCCTCCGCGAATTTAATACTAGTTACAACAGGCGTGTTTCTTTTACTTTTTATTACAATAATTTGTTCAAGAATACCCCCGAAAGGTGGTCTTCACGCTCGTCTCTCCATATAGTGTGCAGCTAGCATTCCATAATGACCTCGTGTTCTATTAGTCTTCGCCCTAAACCAAGGTTTTATGGGTTTTTGATGTTTTATTCGCTCCCCTCACATTAGTAACGTAAAGTATCATTTGCGAATATGTCTTGTTTTTCATTCATCAGGTCATACAAGCACACCTCTGATGACCCTAAGAATTGCATACATAAGTATAATGAAATTAAAGATTTGTGACGAATACAACGTCGCCGATGAGAATCGAGAGCTATAAACTTCGCAACCACGAACGAAAACCTTAGTTTCCGTCAAAAACACAAGATAACCCTCAGTTTGGTTTGATAGAAAAAACACACCCGTTCACCAAGCTATTACAAACGCCCACCACTATGCTATGTCTTCACACACGTCTCCTGCCCAAACAACCCGATACAGAACAACCCCCCCCTTTGTTTTTGTATAACTCGATCAAACTGAAACCACCCAAAACGATGACTCATAGGGGGTTTCGGTTTTAAAGGTTCCTATAGGGACTACATGAAGGTGTAAGCTTTGCTGTGCCTCGTATGTGTGTCAAAAGCCATGAAGAAAGAACCACGAAATAATAGGGAACACCCACGCCGATAACACAATTGTGCGAAGATCGTACTCCGATTGTGGACCGGCCGGTAATATTATTGTTTTCTTTGTGCCTTGGTTTTTTCTTCCCTGGTTGTGTTGTGTGAGTAGACAGATAGGCGTCTTCTTTTTTATACTCAATATTCGGTAGGCATGTGTTCAAACTTCAAAGTATGTTGTTCTTCAAAGTGACAACTCAATTAAGTTAAGGACTCACTCTTCGCTCGCGCGGTGTCTGTTGGTTAATGTAAATAGATTCAAAAAATTATGATAACTGTTAATATAATTTAATGTTAAGCAAATTAAATTGAGTAAAACGGCAGAAATCACAAACCTATTTATAATGTTATAATGAACACACCTTTATTATCATTTGTCTAAACACCATTTTATAACCAAATATTACCCACAATTCAACCATTCTGTCCACTCACACTCCCCCCCCCCCCCAACATCCCCCACCCCCCCCCCCCCCCCCCCTAACCCCCCCACTTTAGCCCCCCAATACATCCACTTCCGCAAAACACTAAATCCCTACGTGAGAATTGTTTGTGTTTTATGGGAAGCAAAGTTTGGAAAAGGGGCAGATATATCATGCACGTGGGTTTGGGGTTTACAAAAAGGGGTGATGGGCTTTTATCCATGGGTTATAAGAGTTCAATTTGGATAAATGTATGCCTTCCTCCTAACAGCCGAATATTGCTGGATTCTTGGGATTTCTAAAGTTTTTATCTAGTGTTACTTGGTTTCTTTAAGGTATAGAGATGAAAGTTTTGGATGTAAATAAATTTTATTGGTTTCTTACTTTGGTAGAATGGAGTAAACGTGCCCAAACAACCTCTCTTGTTGCATAAACAATTTAAATGGCGAGTACGAAGTGATCACGTAATGTCTTAATGAGTGTAGATGACGTTTCTAGCAAACGTTGAATTTTTGATGCATTCGCGATTAAACTGGCGAGGTTTAAATGGAGTTAATCACATAATTCCAATAAATAAAAGGGAAAATGATTTAATTTGGGATTTAAACGGGAAGTAAACGTACAAACCAAATAAGTAAAAAGGAAAATGAACTAATTGGGATCGTAATATGACCTGAAAAACACGGGGTGTTATAGTTTTACTGTCAACAAATTAGATGATCAGATGAAACTCTTGTTTACTTATGGAATAGGAGAAGTTGTGGTCATAAATGGTGATGAAAGATACCTCATACCAGGAGTTTATTATGCCCCTGAAGTCACCCTAAATGTTCTTTCCATAGAACAATTAGAAAGACAAGGTATTGATATCATATATGAGGATAATACATGTAGACTTATCTATATGTTTAAAGATCCAAAAGACCACAAGTTCAATGAAGATAAATTAAGAGTTATGCAAAATGAGTATTTAGAAAAATACTTTGAGTCATTACATAATAATGCTGGAGAAACCAAAACAGTTGGCATTTTGGGTATGGAGGATGATCTGATTGAGATTAAAGGAGCCTTATATTCAACAAGAGTAAACACTTTTAATGAATATGTTGCCTTCTTAAATCTAATAAAACAGGATGAGATAATTAGCCAACAATGGGATATTTTTAGAGAAAAATTTGATAAAGTAGTAAAATGGTTTTACAAGAGTTACTTGGAAAAACCACTTCCTGGTCCAATACCTCCCAAGATAAATGGAGTACAAATACATCTATTTGATTTGTACAAACTAATTGAAGGGCTTGGAGGATATTTAAGTGTATACTTTGGAAATGAGTTTGGTACAATAGGGGAAATATTAGGACTGTCAAAACAGGATGGAGAAGAAATAAAGAGATGCTACATCAACTACTTGGATGTTTTCACAAGTTACTATAAGACTGCAAGGGTGCCAAAACAAGAATACAATCCTATTCTTGATATACCTACAAAGAATGTGGAAGAAGGCAAAGAGTATACCTGCCTTACATCTCACCAATGTGATTTTGCTGAGATCAAAGCACCCAACATGGAAGCAGCAAACAGAAAAGGAAAAGAGAAGATTGAGCACTTTGGAGTTAAACTTGAAGATTTGAATGATAAAGAAGACCATGACAGCCCAACAACTTCAACCTATACAATCAAACAAGGAAAAAGGACCAACTCTGAACAAGGCATCAAGATCAAAACTGAGGATAATGAAGACAATATCAGCACCTCAAGTAAAGACTTTGTCATCATTGTTTAAAGAACATCAAGAAGGGACAAAAGAAGGGACAGATAAGACTTATGATCTTAAGGGGAAGTATGTTGGAAAATCTAAGATCATAAAGTCTTACTTATTAATATGTAACTTATATTTATCTGTATTTAGGCCTGTGAACAATTAGATTAAGGGCCTTATATTATCTAGGTCTGGGCCAAAGGCCAACAGACCCGAATGTTAGTTAAGACAGTTATTTGGTGGTTAAATGTGAACAGGTATGATGAACCATCATAACCCTTCACAATCACACCTCTTAGTAAACTATATATATGTTGATTGTATAACAGTTTCAATATCAATCAGAAAAAACCTTATATACATTACAATTTCATCCTTCCTGTTTATTTTCTCCAAACTTTGTTACTTTGCATACTGCAAGATTGCAGTCTTATATATACAAACCAAACACCCTTTTCTGTTAGACCAAACATGATTAACATAAACACTTTCTTGGAGAAAAGATGGTCAAGGCTAAGTTCTAGTGCCTGTGGCCTTCCTAACAAGTAATAAGCTCTATACTTGCTGCAGTTCTAATCTTTTAAGGACTTGAGAGCCACAATAATCATAAAGATATTTACCTCAGTTTGCATCCATCCAAACACTTTAACTAATTATCTAGGGACGGAACCAAAACTAAAAATGGCCGCCAATTACATTTAAGAAAAGAAAAAATAAGACCACAAACACATCTTTTTGGAGACCGGGTGCATTTCCGAAAATTTGAGATTTTTTACAAGAATTAGCACTATGCCTCTAAATCCATGGCACCCACCCCGGTTTATTAAATTTGGCTTTAAACTTTAGCTCAAAAGTCATCAAATCAGTAAAGAAGAAAAATGCTAAAAGCACTACATAGAGAGTAAGTTATCGCCGGTGTTATAGCAAAAAAAACTGCACCTAAGCTTTTTCCAAACTTATATGGGGTGTTTGTTTCGGCTTATACGTGAGCTTATTTGATTTCGGCTTATATTTCATAAGCCCCAATTTACTGGCTTATATTGAGACTTATGGGCTTATATAAGTTTATAATATCGTAATAAACTTAGATAAGCGCACAAGTCTCAAAATAAGCCGGAAAATTGAGGCTTATATTTCAGGGGTGTTTGTTTCTGCTTATATGTGGGCTTATGAGCTTATTTGATTTCGGCTTATATAACATAAGCCTCAATTTTCCGGCTTATTTTGAGACTTGTGGGCTTATATAAGTTTATTACGATATGATAAACTTATATAAGCCCATAAGTCTCAATATAGTTAAAAGGAGATACATTAGTAGTTGAGAAAGCAAATTTAATAATTCAAATCGACAAGGAAGATGAGGTTTATTAGTTTAAAAAGAACCAATAGGATATTTATGTTATGCTACTCGTACATCTTAGTAATGTGCTACTACCAACTTATGACCATTATTTTAAGCATGCTCTCCTTTGTTCATAGAAGCTAGATATCTTAATAGCGCCAAAACAGGTTATAAATCGTGAGTCGTGACAAAGGACTTGAAGCATCAACAGTATAGCTAAGCCATTAGAGCATACCAACAATATAATCTTTTGCAGAGACATGAAAACATAACATATTAAAATCATACCTAAATTAGAATCACACACGAGCAAAAGATGAAATGAACGGAAAGCTTTCATAAGGGCTAGTTGATTCCAAATCAAAGAGCGTGTGAACAGTCTTTAGCACGATCTTGTATTGTAACACCTTTTCATATGATTCAATGACCATAAAAGAATCCTCTTCTCTTTCTCCCAATACGATACACCAAACACTCGAATAAATCCCCCAGTTTTGAGGAAGTGGCGTCATAATGTCATCAAGATTAACAAGGTACTTCGGTGACCATTCAGAATACCCGTTCCTCATCTCAAAAATATTCAACTGATGGTAACGGCCAGGAGAATCCTTACAAACATAAAGTAAACAACCACAAGATTCAAAGAACTTATGATCACAAAACAACTCTCCATCAAACTTTACAGGGAGTTGTATGGTTGTTAAAACTGGATGGTTTACAAGGATATCCAACTTGACATACAAATGGTGCCCATTCACAAAACTTAGCCAATGAAGGGCACCATTCGAATATATCCCTACTTCAAATCCATGAAACCTTGTGAAGTCAAACCGATTAACACAAACGCTCCAACTCCCTGTTTTCGAAGAGTACGTCTCTATTTGAATGTAAGAACCACCACCACCATCATGAAAACCATTACAATCAATGATAAAATCACAACCATCAGGATCATCAAAATCATCATTAGTTTTAAGTCCAGCGTGTACAACTTTGTAGTGGGGTGATTTTGTGGGATCAAAAACCAATCTAATGCCACCAAAAATAATACGCGATTGCACAAAAATTTTGGATCGTGGAAGCATCTTAAACATATTAGTAAACGGATTGTAAGTAAACTATATATATGTTGATTGTATAACAGTTTCAACATCAATCAGAAAAAAAACCTTATATACATTACAATTTCATTATTCTTGTTTATTTTCTCCAAACTTTGTTACTTTACATACTGCAAGATTGCAGACTTACATATACAAACCAAACACCCTTTTCTGTCAGACCAAAAATGGTTAACACAAACACTTTCTTGGAGAAAAGATGGTCAAGGCCAAGTTCTAGTGCATGTGGCCTTCCTAACATCAACGGCTACAACACAATAATAAACAAAAACAATGTATGTAAAATACGCGATATGTGATGGCCTACTCTACTGGTACAACTTTGAAAGCTTTATTTGCAACCACCACGGAGTGCGGAACATAGAACTTTATTTTACAACAAATAGACATAAAGTGTGTCTGTTAACCCAAACCGACCCATTTCTGCCAATGCAAATTCACTAAATGCTTTGACCTGCCTCATCTTGAATACCTCATAATCACGATTCAAAATGCAGATCCCCAAGATAAAGGCATGTACAATTCAGGATGCAAAAGCTGATTGTTGTGTTGAAAATTTTAGATGAAAAAGAACATGATGAAGTGATAATCAACCATTCCATTAATCAACATACAGATAAAACACCTAGGAATGTGACGACCTCATCAAAGAAAAAACCTGAGCTGCTAAAAGCTCAAACCTCAACAAACTTCAATATCGCATTGTTCTACAGTGATAGATTCCCCAACATGCCTACAAAACCAATCTTAAGAAGAGGCGCGACTTAACTTTGTGAAGCAATTAAGCAAAAGTAATAACATATCTGATAACATATTCTTCAAGAGTTATTATGTTAATTGTCCACTAAAAAGCTTATTCTCTAAATGCAAATTCAGCAAGTTAATTCATTCCCCACATTCAGAAAAGAAGTATAAGTTTTACATACTTCTCTGTTAGCATAGTATACTATTAGATTATTACTTACCTAAAATGCCACGCCAATGCATTCTCATTGATTAATTAAAGTTGGACACCGCTATTACCTATAAACTGGCTGGTACAGTGGCTAAGGCACGAAGAAACACAAACCATCAAAACTTTAATATATCGAAAGAAACATATAAACTTAGAATATAGAATGATAATCTAACTTTTGAAATACAACAATTTAAGAGGTTTTATTCAGTATAAGCACACTTATGTGATTTCTGACCCGTTTCAACCTGTTGGGATTTAAATACCTAGGTAACTAGTTTAGCCACGAGTACGCAGCGGATAGGACGTAGTAATAGCATATGGTTAACACAAAATAAAAGGTAAATAGAAACACGTACCTTTTGATAATTTTGATCAA
>BQNB010023383.1:17896-34932 GCA_026074375.1 Tanacetum coccineum
ATGCTTTTTATTGGCATTTCAGGTCTCTGGCTTAAAGTATATTACTGCCAAACATTTGGCACAAGCAATTCAAGTTGTTAGTTTCGTGCATGCTATTCTACCTGGTAGGTGCTCTTTGCTTTTATTGGTTTTTCAGTTAATTGTATTTGATATTATCATGGATGTTAATCTTGATGTGAAATGGCAAGTTAGATGCACCTTTTAGAGTCATGATTCTGTTATATTATGTTTTTTTACTTATATAATAACTTGTTCATCTATATGTATCTAAGAAATTAGGAGGATTCTTTTCCTGAAAGTACCCGATACGCGAAAAGGATTGTTGTTATCAGAAATTGAACGAGTATCACAGGTAGTATTTGTGTTTATACTGCTTGTGACACACATTGATTTACCTTTTAGTTTATCATAGCTTAACCTTGCGAAATGAATTTAGGATTATAAAGTGCATCGAGATGATATACATACAAAGCTGGTATAAATAATGAGGGAAAGGTTGTTGCGCCTATTACATCATGATGCTATGATGTGAAAGTTTAACTATATTACTAAAAAATAAAACTTAAGATAACTCATGGATTTTTGGAATAGTTTTGGACAAGTTTTAGCATCATGTGTATTGTGTCATTTGACTGGTTAATGTTCAACACTGTGCCTATATCGTGGTGTGTATAACATTATAACGTTGAGGGGCTTGAAAGTATAATTTCTGCATTTAATGTTGATTATTGTTTGAATGATAGAATTTTTAAAAAGGAAACATATGTGTTTTTTTGTAACGAAAAGGAAACATATTACTTTGCTGACATTGTTTATTTGTCATTTTAGGTTGTCCCAGATGACAAGGGCAATTTAGGCAACAAACGGTCCACAGAAGCTACTAGTTTATCAGCTGAAGAGATACAAGATCGAATGGGCCAGTTTATAAATGTGATGCAACATAAGTTCCTTCAGGTGAAGATTATGAACATTGTAATTACTCAAGTATAGATGAAGATGTGACATTGGATGATCACTAGATGAGAGAAGCTAATGATAACGCCGAAGAGAAGTACTTTGATGACGTTTAAAAACCAAGGTCTTCTTCAACTGCATATATAAGCACATCGTGCAAATTATGAGCAACGATTAAACCTTTGATCTTGCTAGCATATATTTTTATACTTGAAGTGAAAAAATCAGAGTCATGTTTAATACACGATTATTTAAGTTTTGTAAGGATATCTCTGCAAGTGCAAATTATAAGCAAAGATTAAAGCTTTGATCGTACTAGCGTATTTTTTATACTAGAAGTGCAAAAATAGGATAAAATGATGTTTAATAGACGATTATTTAAGTCTTGTAAGAATATCTTCACGTGTGAATATTATGAGCGAGGATTGAAGCTTTGATCTTACTAGCATATTTTTTATACTGGAAGTCCAAAAAAGGAGATATTGATGTTTAATAATGATTATTTAAGTTTTGTAAGAATATCTTCACACGTGCAAATTATGAGCAAGGATTGAAACTTTGATCTTACTAACATGTTTATTATACTTCAAGTGCAAAATAGGAAATATTGATGTTTAATAAAAGATTATTAAGTTTTGTAAAAATATCATCGCGTGAAAATTATGAGCAAGAATTAAAGCTTTGATGTTACTAGCGTATTTTTTATACCAGAAGTGCAAAAATATGAGATATTGATGTTTAATAGATAATTATTTAAGTTTTGTAAGAATATCTTCACACGTGCAAATTATGAGTAAGGATTAAATATTGGGTAAAAGCCATAGAATACCAACCTACTTTCTGAAACTTACCACAATAAACCATTTACTTTTTTATTACCGATATGACCAATGTACTTTCAAGTTATTTTTCAACTTGAACAAAACGTTTGTACCGTTAGTTATTATGTGACAACGTTAGTCAATTTAGCTAACGATCGTTTGAGGAAGTTTCAAAAATCGTCCCTGTGGTTTTAATATATTTTTCTTTTTTTCGAAAAAAAAAATTTCGAAATTTTTATAAAAAAATTTGAAATTTTTTTTTTTTTTCGAAAATTTTTTGAAAAAATTTCCAAATTTTTTGCAAATTTTTTCGAAAATATATATTTTTTTTATTTGGAACATTTTTTTGAAAAATTTTTGAATTTTTTTTTTTTTTTCAAAAAAAAAATTTCGAAATTTTTATAAAACATTTGGGGAGGAGGGTAATGTGTTATGTGGGAGGGAAAATTTTTTTGAAAATCTCTCTCGAGGGATGGAGATGATTTTGCAAATTTTCTTTTGTAAAAAAAAAATTTCGAAATTTTTATAAAAATTTTGAAATTTTTAAAAAATTACGAAAATTTATTTGCCAACACACATTTATGATAAAATGAAAACATTTCAAAAAAATTTTATTTCTATTTTCTCTAAACATCTTTTTTTCCGTAAATTTTTTATATGTGTATAAATTTTTTTTTTTTCGAATTTTTATTATAAAAATTTTCATCGTGAAAGTTTTTTAAAAACAAATGATGGGGGGTGAGGAAATTTTCGTAAAAAAAAATATATTTACGAAAAAAATTTCGCACAAATTTTTTTACACAATTTTTATAAAAAATATCGAAAAAAATTTATATATAAAAATTCGAAAAAAAATTTATACACATAATAAAATTACGAATAAAAAGAAGTTTATAAAAAATTTATGAAAATTTTTTTTGGTGCAAAAAAAAATATATAATTCGAAAAAATTGCAAAAAATTTGGAAATTTTTTCAAAAAAATTTTCGAAAAAAAAAAAAAATTTCAATTTTTTTTATAAAAAATTTCGAAATTCTTTTTATCGAAAAAAGAAAAATATATTAAACACAGTGGACCGATTTTGAACTTCCCTCAAACGATCGTTAGCTAAATTGGCTAACTTTGTCACTAATAACTACCGGTACAAACGTTTTGTTCAAGTTTAAAAATAACATGAAAGTACTTGGTCATATCGTATAAAAAAGTAAATTGTTTGTTATTTGGTAAGATTCAGCAAGTAAGGTTGGTAAATCTATGGCTTTTTACCAATATTTAATCCTTACTCATAATTTGCACGTGTGAAGATATTCTTACAAAACTTAAATAATTATCTATTAAACATCAATATCTCATATTTTTGCACTTATGGTATAAAAAATACGCTAGTAACATCAAAGCTTTAATTCTTGCTCATAATTTTCACGCGATGATATTTTATAAAACTTAATAATCTTTTATTAAACATCAATATTTCCTATTTTGCACTTGAAGTATAATAAATATGTTAGTAAGATCAAAGTTTCAATCCTTGCTCATAATTTGCACGTGTGAAGATATTCTTACAAAACTTAAATAATCATTATTAAACATCAATATCTCCTTTTTTGGACTTCTAGTATAAAAAATATGCTAGTAAGATCAAAGCTTCAATCATCGCTCATAATATTCACACGTGAAGATATTCTTACAAGACTTAAATAATCGTCTATTAAACATCATTTTATCCTATTTTTGCACTTCTAGTATAAAAAATACGCTAGTACGATCAAAGCTTTAATCTTTGCTTATAATTTGCACTTGCGGAGATATCCTTACAAAACTTAAATAATCGTGTATTAAACATGACTCTAATTTTTTCACTTAAAGTATAAAAATATATGCTAGCAAGATCAAAGGTTTAATCGTTGCTCATAATTTGCACGATGTGCTTATATATGCAGTTGAAGAAGACCTTTTTAAACGTCATCAAAGTACTTCTCTTCGGCGTTATCATTAGCTTCTCTCATCCTGTAATGTCACATCTTCATCTATACTCGAGTAATTAATATGTTCATAATCTTCACCTGAAGGAACTTCTGTTGCATCACATTTGTAAGCTGACCCATTCGATCTTGTATCTCTTCAGCTGATAAACTAGTAGCTTCTGTGGACCGTTTGTTGCCTAAATTGCCCTTGTCATCTAGGACAACCTAAAATGACAAATAAACAATGTCAGCAAAGTAATATGTTTCCTTTTCGTTACAAAAAAACACATATGTTTCCTTTTTAAAAATTCTATCATTCAAACAATAATCAACATTAAATGCAGAAATTATACTTTCAAGCCCCTCAACGTTATAATGTTATACACACCACGATATAGGCACAGTGTTGAACATTAACCAGTCAAATGACACAATACACATGATGCTAAAACTTGTCCAAAACTA
This sequence comes from Tanacetum coccineum, assembly GCA_026074375.1. Lineage (NCBI taxonomy): Eukaryota > Viridiplantae > Streptophyta > Magnoliopsida > Asterales > Asteraceae > Tanacetum > Tanacetum coccineum. The sequence continues at coordinate 22,100 of BQNB010023383.1, forward strand.
TTCCAAAAATCCATGAGTTATCTTAAGTTTTACTTTTTAGTAATATAGTTAAACTTTCACATCATAGCATCATGATGTAATAGGCGCAACAACCTCTCCCTCATTATTTGTACCAGCTTTGTATGTATCTCATCTAGATGCACTTTATAATCCTAAATTCATTTCACAAGGTTAAGCTATGATAAACTAAAAGGTAAATCAATGTGTGTCACAAGCAGTATAAACACAAATACTACCTGTGATACTCGTTCAATTTCTGATAACAATCCTTTTCACATATCGGGTATTTTCAGGAAAAGAATCCTCCTAATTTCTTAGATATATATAGATGAACAAGTTATTATATAAGTAAAAAAACATAATATAACAGAATCATGACTTTAAAATGTGCATCTAACTTGCCATTTCATATCAAGATTAACATCCATGATAATATCAAAACAATTAACTGAAACACGAATAAAAGCAAAGAGCACCTACCAGGTAGAATAGCATGCACGAAACTAACAACCTGAATTGCTAGTGCCAAATGTTTGGCAGTAATATACTTTAAGCCAGAAATGCCAATAAAAAGCATTACATGAAGTGCCTTCAAAGAAAAGCTTATGTGGGTTACTAGGATGACAACTAATAAGTTACAGAGGAATGAGCCTGTAACATAATTTAGCTTATTATATAAGTATAACTATCAAAGCTACAAATAGAGTAGGGTGTTTTTAGGAAAAAAAATATACTTGGCAACACCTTAGTTTAGCCATATACTATTATAATGCGACTATGAGAAAAACAATAGACTATAGGTCTGCATAGATTCAGTTTACCTGCATGGCACCGGCACCAAGAACAAGCTGACAAACCCTTGTGTTGAAGTATTTCAACATTTCAAGAACACGGTGAATAACCTCAGAGGAGAGTGCTGGCAAAACAGTATTTATATCTATGTACTCTGATAGCATCTTCAACAAGATTAAACCACTGAAAAACAAAAAAGATCTCAATTAGTATAGTACTACTTAACAAAATTAACATAAGTGAATACCAATCGATAGCTTGTTGCGAAGAGAATTCAAACGCTTTTTAAGAATCCATTAACTTATAAAAGACATTAGTAGATGCATTATGGTGTTCTAACAAGGAAATGTATACGACAGAAAACATATCAAACAACTTTTGTTTTATCAGTACTAGTTTGATAACTTTTCACAATTATAATAATTTTTACGTGGACCCAACAATAAGATAGAGCTTATTAATGCTAGTATCTGAACACACAAAAAAGAAACATTGAATTACCTCACGCACATTGACATCACCATCCTTCCCTTCTTCCACTTCCTCGTCATCCTCATCTTCCTCCTCTTCTTGTTCCTCTTCTTGTTCCTCTTGTTCTTCTTCTAGTCTCTCGTTACCCACCCAATCCATTTCATCAACACCTAATCTTTGCTGCTCCATCTGAATCTTCTCCATTAAAAGTGCCTCTTCAGTCCTCCTCAACGTCTCTGACCACTTCTCCCCAGGCCTATACATTCGCCTTCCACTTTGGTCTTGAAATTTTCCAACAAACTCATGGTGCAAATAAGGTTCCCTATCCCTCATTGAATCCTCAGAAAAGAATTTCCCACCATACATCAACTTATCCATGAATGCGCTTCTATGATTCTTAACTTTTGCAGATCTCGACTTCAGATCCTCAGATGTTGGATTAATCACACTCCTTAGATGCCAATTGATTTCATAATCGTCACTTAAAATATCAAATTCTTTAAGCTCGTCCAGTGACCCGTAGCGCTCTGGATTGGATAAGTAACATATATCAATGCAAGCACTAATATACTAGTTAAAGACATGGGTGATATTTAGAAGCAAAACCAATATGCTAAACATACTTGTTTCCTGATAAAGGGCGGCACAAATTCAAACAAGGCAGATGCCCAGGGTGACAATTTTGCTGATATATTATCAGCAGAGACACCTTCTTGCAGAAGACTATGAATTTCCTGAAAAAAACAATGTGTTAATATTAGTATATCATAGCATCAGGTACAGCAGAGAAAGTATTTAGAATATTAAACCCTTAAAAGCTTACATATGATCATTAGTAGAGAAAGTATTGCCATGTTAAGGCGATCCAAATGTGCATCCAACCTGAAGACTAGCAACAACCTGAATAAAAACAACTACCCAAGGATGAGCAACCCCACAACACGTAAAATAATTTAGAATATTAGAGCATTTTTTAAGTAAAGATTACACCCTTTATAGAAGCCCTTCATATGTTCATTAAGCACTCCACTAAACTTAATCTCCGACACACCATCTCCAACACCAAGTGCCTCATCAAAAACCAACACAAGCGTCTCGTCGTCTTTGTCCACCACAACTTCGCTAGGAACCACTTTCTGCAATTTTCAAAAACAACAGGTCAGCTTCCCAAATTACCAACCTTTTGTCGCCTACTTTCATTAATGGATAAATATATTATTTATCAGAATAAATGCATAAAGAAATAATTACTTCTTAATCACCTACAATGTGTCTTCAATAAAATTAGATCTAATCTCACAGGGTACTATCGTTGTTGTCAATTAAAGTTACCTCACAATCACTTAATAAACCTATGGATGCAGCTAAATCTTCGCCTTCCATTGTTACAGATAGGGAAACATTTCAGAACATGTAAAAGTATCAATGATACCTAAAACGTGGCAAGCAAGACCCATTTTTAGCCAATGACCCATTTTCCATGTATTGGTACACCAGCACTCTGTGCTTTCTCTGAGCACAGTACCCCACAACTTAGTTAAATTCATGTGATTAAGCCTCCCAAGGGTACTTATACACAAAACTTTTACTTACAGTACCAAACTTTTTGTGAATTCCATAACATCGACAAATAAGATCATAAAGAGTACAAAAACAACTTACAGTCCCATTCCAGCAGCAAGTCAATTGTCCACAAACATCAATAACCAAAAAATAAATACCGTACTATAGTTAACCTAACTCAAAATAAGCAGGAACATCAATTAATTATGCTAATCAAATGCTATAATGCAAGTAAGGGGTGTTTAAGAGTAGTATGAAATTGTTTGTAAAAATTGCCTATCTATTTATTGTGTTTTGAGGAAGCATATAAGTTGTTCGGAGGGTGTTGAGGATGACTTATTTAAACTGCTAATCGGAGACTGAAATAAGTACTTCTGAATAAGCAACTTGAAGTTGCTTGTTCCAAATTGCCTATCTATAAGCAATCCTAAACACCCTCAAAACTGCTTATCTGTTTTACAAAAACGCAAGAAACAGATAAACAACTGTAATAAACAATCCCAAACTGCTTATTTCGAAAGACATAACTAGTTCCAATAAGCAACCCCAAACACCCATTAAACATATAAACAAGATCCGTATCAAAAAATACCCACCACAATCCATATATGCAACACATGAGTACACAAATGATACCACTTCTAATTAATCGCAACAATAATTCTAATAAAAACAAGAGTCAAGAACCAACAACATTCCACTTAAACTAAACAAAAGAAAAGACAACAACATGAAGTAACAAATATGCATACGTGTTCTTAGAATTTATCTTCCATTATAGGTGGAAAAAAATGTGTGGGTTGGGTTACGGGTCGAAACAGGTTGGTATGATCCACCAACACTTATAAAAAAACTCTAATCCTTGAGTATTCTGAACTTTGTGAAACTGAACACAGCCTATTAAGTAGCCTGACCATTCGTTACACACTGAATCATTATGACTCACTGAACTTTTAATTCCCACTGAACAACTAGTAATGCAGACTTGAGCTAGAACAATGTAACTCACAGAAATATTCTTGAAACCTGAACATATAATCCAAACTGACCTATTACAAACTGAACCAACACTTGAGCCTGAAACCTTTTTATAGTCTGAATCCATATTCCTTGCTGAACTTTTATTCCTAGCAGAACTAATACCCACATTAGAATGAAGCAATCCTGAACAAAAATTAGAAGCTGAACCTTTAATACTTACTGAATGCGTGACCACCTGAACTAAAAACTTTGATACCACTGAACTTTTCCTAAAGATAGAAACTATAATACTTATTGAACCAGTATACCTTACTGAAAGCATACCCTCTGACCAAAGAAAACTAACTGAAATACCATTAGTATTAATCAATCCTGAACCATTACTTTCAATTTAACACTTTAAAATTTCTGAAACCATCAAATCCAAAGAAACCATATATCCTAAGGACCAATTATCATTCAACATACACTTTGTTGCATTCCTAAAGTCTAGTCCCAGCATCTTGACAATAAACAATACTCATACTATCCAAACCTAAACCATAGCTAAAAAGACCAGAACCAAAACTTGTAGAAACTTGACCATAAGCAGACTTAGCTGATATATAACCATACTGAATTGAAGCACCAGCAGCAACTGAACCATAGAGGAAGCATTGCAGCGCCACAAACCAATCCACCAAAAATTTAAGGCAGCAACACCACTCAAATATACCCGGCTAGTGTTAACCCAAACACCCTTATAACTATAGAAAATGCCCATAAAAAATAACATGACCAAAAAATGCTAAAATTTAGCATCCAAGAACTCATAAATATGCTTAGAGTGCAGCCAAGCATATAGAGAACATACCTAACCCATTCCCACAGACAAACAACCTTATGGATAATAATGGAGAGACAGTAATGAAACTGCAATAGAACCAACCAGACAAGTAAGGCATCTAAACAAAGCTTACACCCCTTCCAAAGATTGATCAGACTACTACAAATATCAAAAAAGGAATGACAGAAAGACTGCCACTGTCTGACCATAAAAAGTTGAGTTAATATAAGTATTCACCTAAAAAGTTAAGAGTTAAGAGGAGGAATACTTGTGTTAGGTTTAAAGATTTTATTGTAAAACTGACCCATGGTTACTTACTTGTACTCTACCAAAATTGTGAGTTATCGGTCCTCAGTGTTGTTGAACCGGCCAAGGTCGTAGATATTATGACTGGCATCTAAAAAAGGCCCCTCAAAAGGAGTAGGAGCTCTACCACACCAGTCAAGGTTATCAGGCAGTGTAACGTGGCTAAGGATGAGCTCGTACCTGCAAATAAATAAAAGAATATAGAGAATGAGAACAAAAATATTGACAAGAAAAAAACACTGTAGAATAAATGTTTGCGGTATTTCTTACAGTTCCTTCAGATTTGTTCCAACTTTGGGTCTCACCAAAAGTCCTCAATATTCAGTTTCCACTTCTTAGTACACTATCAACACACATGACTGCACATATTTGGTCAAAGTGTCAAACTTGGTTTATCAAGAATTCAAAATGACTAACAACTGTTCATTATTCATAGATAACCACACTAATCATGAATAAACTCCTGATTAACTACCAGCACATAAAAGACATAAGCGAAGGGCAATAATGATAATTTTAGATGTAAAGTTCGGGTCAAAACAAGTAGTATTAGTATGGATAGTTGGGTCAGACCGGTGCTACATGTAAACTTTGTATGCTGAAAAAATATAAACCATTAATGTGTTAACTATGACTCCAAAAGTATTTAAATACAATTATCTAAACGTCCTTCAATGAATTTGGTCTAATTCACTCGTTTAACCTACTCAACTGATTCGTGTTATGTCTTTTAGCTTGACCCGTTAGACCAGTTAAAGATGAAACATAATCCAAATTGTATATAAATGGACCAAACCAATAACTACATTATGCAGCTGAAGGCTAAATCAATGCTCGACATGATCCTAAAATTAGAAAGGCGATAATCTCGGCAAGACAACCAAAAACATATTAGAAAATTCATCTTTCTTGGTGAAGTGTCAATCCAAAATCATCCTCGTCACCCATTTGTAATCATGACAAAATGCTATAGTATTCCTCGTTTGGTATTTATTACGGGTATTTTAGACATTTGGCTAATAGCCAAACTCTCCCAGGAGATTAGATGCAAAGTCAAACATAAAAATGCGTTAATAATTGATGAACATTTATAATTAATTAATTATACCTCGGTTCCAGCAGCAAACTTTTCCATCTCAAATACACCCATAGGTCCATTCCAAATAATGGTTTTGGTAGTATCCAAAGTTTTACTAAATGACTTGATGGAATCTGGTCCAATGTCCAATCCCATCCAGCGGTCAGGAATTTCTTTTGCTGGAACCACCTGAAATAGAACAATGACCACACCTTTTAGCGTTTATCAAAATTTAATAACTCATTCCACTTCAACTACCGTAGAGGTGGAAAAGTGGGCGAGTTGGTAACGAGCCTAAATGGGTCTGGTTGAAGAAAAAACTGGGTCAGGTTGGCTTGACTCTCAGATGCTTTTTTGTTTATGTAATGTGTTAGTTATGATTACAAAAATAATGCTATTATTATAACAACCCACTTAGATTCAAGTGATATATTTCTACGCATTAAAAATAGACTTCGCGCTACTTTTAGCCGATCATTTCCCTTTTAGCTAGTTATTTGACTTGACTCGTTTGGGATTAAACACAAACCAAAGCGACCATCCAATCGTAAAGAGTTAAAATTGTCACCTGTATGACGGAACGATATGGAAGAACAAATGAAATAGAAAAAGCTGAAAAACATTGCTATTGGCATCTGTGGCAAACTTGTCAGCAATTACAACATCAGAAGGGAGTAGCAAGGACACCCCTATAGACTTGGCCTTTCGAGAAGTGATGTTGCAAGGTCAAGCTTATCTTCTTCCACTAGAGACGACCCAACTTTATAACCTTGGGCTTTATAAAAGGTGAAAATCATACCTCCACCAAGCACAAGGATGTTAACCTTCCCTGATAATGACACAATTACACCAATTTTACTAGAAACCTTCGACCCACCAACAATTGCAGCAAATAGCTTGTTAGGACTAAATACAGCTCCAACAAGGTAGTCAAGCTCCTGAAAAGATAACGTATGTAATTAGATCGCTATATATAAGTTCATTACATATTGTAAAGTTCCTCTGGGCCAACCAAAAGAATAGGAAAGCCAAATCTTGGCAACTCTGCATCAATGTCGAGAAATGAACTTATTTTTTCACTACCATTATGGATTGAAGTCTTCGTTGATATTCAAATTGTTATATGTTAACTACTAAATTTGTTGCTCTATTAATGAGAAACATATTATTAACTCTGATAATACGGGTTGTACAAAATAGTATTTGGAAGATCAGATACTCATAATTGTTGCAATTTAAAAAAAATCATATTCAAAACTGTTTTTTAAGCCCTATGATCCCGATAACCAAAAGCTTCTTTATTTGTCAAACATTGAAAACCAATTATTGTGATATTCAATTCGAAAAAACAACTTCAAACACCGCATCAATGTCCCCAACTATTCGTTCACCATTCACAGCGAATCAGCAAAGATAAATTTGAACGGTTGTCAGTTACAGAAAACATACCTTCCGCATGAGGTATCCCGCAACAGATGGTTTCAAGTACTTGGCAATACCTTCAGTAGACGCATGTGCCCTATGTGGAGTGCCAAATGCATCATTAACATACAAGTCAGCTAGTGATACAAGTTTCTTTGCATATTCAGGATCGTTCTTCTCTTCCTTTTTATAAAACCTAACATTTTCAAGAAGCAAAACACCTCCATCTAAAATCCCAGCCACCAGTTTCTCAACTTCAGGACCTACGCAATCATCTGCCATCTTGACCTGTAACAAGATAAGGTGCAGACACAACACTTCTGTTAACGGTAAAGATAACTGACAAGTGATAGCTATATATTCACAAAAAAAATAATCCAAAACAAACATATTCTTACAAAGCTTAACTAATCATCTTAAAACCATCAATATATCCTATTTTTTTTCAGAAGCATCAATCCTCGATAATAAATTTCACTTGTGAAGATATTCTTAAAAAAAACTAAAATGATATTCTATAAAATCTTCACAGGGGAAGATATTCTTAAAGAACTTAAATAGAAGGCGACTAAGTCAAAAACATCAATCCTCAATAATAAATTTCACTTGCGAAGATATTCTTTAAAAAATTAAAATGATATTCTATAAAATCTTCACATGTGAAGATATTCTTAAAAACTTAAATAGAACACGACTAAGTCAAAAGCATCAGTCCTTAATAATAAATTTCACTTGTGAAGATATTCTTTAAAAAACTTAAATAGAAGGCGACTAAGTCAAAAGCATCAATCCTCCATAAAAAATGTCACTCGTAAAGATATTTTTTATAAAAACTAAAATGATACTACACAAAATCTTCACTCGTGAAGATATTCCTACAAAACCTAAATCAAACGCAACTAAGCCACAAACATCAATCAAAGATCAAAACAGTATCTGGACACTTAATTTCAACTAAAATCGAAACAAAAAGGCAACATATTAAAACAATTAATAACATAGAGCATTATATAGGATCTTCACATGTGAAAAAATCTAACATTTATAAAACAAAATAATACATAAATAAAAGTTACAAACCCTAAAAACAGTAAAAGTAAATAAGTGAAAATTACCACTATTAGCATTCAATTCATTGTTGGCACAACGTTTTAGACGATTAATAGATGAATTCTTCATCAAAATAGTCAACGCCACATTCAACATCGCAGTCAAAAACCGACAAGAAGATTACCGGAGAGAAGAAGATAGTTGATAACCAGAAGAAGATAGGTGTTAGATGAAGGAGATGGTGCGTGTTGGTGTGTGTGTGTTTTTGTGTGTGTGTTTTTGTGCGTGTTTTTACATAGAGAGAAATCAGATTATTCTTTTTGGGAAGATGGTAACAAATGAAGAATTGCAAAACTGACCCCTCTGAATTTTGGATGTGAATTTACATAAAAGCCCTTTCGCTTTATGTAAGTGTAAATTCACTGAAAGTCTAATACAAATGTTAATTTAATCTAAGCCATTAGATTAATCTAAGCCATTAGATCAAAAAAGGAGAGGATAATGAAGGGCCAAGATCCTTTCTTTTCTTCTCATAAATTTTAACCTTCTCAAATGAACGCTTGTCTATATATATATATATATATATATATATATATATATATATATATATTATATAGATGTATTATATATTTTTATATGATAAGATCAAATAAAAAGACAATTATTCGTGGAAGGATAAAAAGTTTATTTTTTAAAAAAGTTCTCAAAAATTCTGAAAAAATTCAACAAGATCGTGTATGTTGTGCTTTGAAAAGTTGTAAAGGACGTTTCTCTAAAAGATGGATAGTTTTGCCGAAATATTTTTATTAAAAAAAATGTTTGTAATTAAATCGGTTTTTTGTGCATCAAAAATTCGTTTTTGTACCCAATTTCTTTTGACTTTTTGCATTAAAATTTTATTGCGCATCAAACTATAACAAGTCGAATAAATTTATGCATATCAAATTTCTTTTTTGCGCATAAAAATCGTATAAAAAACTCAAAATTAGAAAAACTTCTTTTACAAAAGTTTTATGCACCAACATACCTGATTTACTGGAATTTTTTTGGAATTTTTCGAGAACTTTTTAAAAAAAGTTTTCTTTTTATCCTTCTCACGAATATTTGTCTTTTTATTTTAAACTTCCTCAATATATATTATATATATATATATTATTATATATAATATAACAGGAGTTTTTTTTTCATCACTATAGGGTATGCAGACCGATAAAGCCTGCCCCACCAAAGCCAGCTACTCCTGAGAACTTTGATGATTCAGAGGATGATGATTTTAATCCTGATGCTCCTGAGGTAGAAGATGACGGGGGAGGGAGATGGAGATGAGTCAAGCTCTGATGAATCTGATTTTTCTTCTACATCTGAGGATTTGGGGGCTGTAGCAAATAATAACCCACTTTTAGAGCTTCCTTCTGATGATTCAGAGGATGATGATTTTAATCCTGATAAAGTTGATTCAGATGATGATTCTGGCCCGATAACTGCAAAGAGACATGTTGAAAGACTGGATTACAAAAAGCTATATGATGTAAGTCTTCTCCAATGCTGATTTGCCAAAATATCTTCAAAAAATTTAACTGATCGACCAATGAGAATAAGCGTATTTTGAGAAGATCTGTTTAGAATTAAATGGTAGGGTTAACATCTTCACATGTGTATTTTTCCTAAGCCTGTTTAATATTAAGCCTTCAATTTGTAGACAAAGGTGTAAGCTTAACTACAAGGTATCAAGCTTCTGATGAGAAAACAATTAAGATGTCTGACACCCCCAAACAGGAAAAGAACAATCTCTAAAAAACTTATAAAAGGGTAGCCATTCTCCAATTTGTTCTTCACATTATGTCATGAATCATGACCCATCTTTGGTTGACCGTTCAAATCAAGCTTCTGCACCCGAATACAAGTAATTCTGTCTACTACTTTACAGGTATCACGATTTATCAATTTTTGTAACTTGTAAGGATTCTATCATGGCCTGGTATGTTTATTCATTAATCAATTGATGTTGTATAAGTAGTGAAAATAACCCATAGTAGATATGTGTGTTTGTGGTCTGATCATGTCAATATTTAATGGCGAAGGATAGAAGTGGAGAAATTGTCCCTTATCACCTGCCATTCCATTAAGGCCCTGAAGAAGCTAATGGCACCTCTGTTAGGCGGTGGAGGGATGGTAGTTTGGAGATTGATTTGCCTATAATTCAAATGAAGAGCTGTTTAATGTAAATCATTTCATTGTGAGTCAAGCACATCGGCATATTGCACCTTTACTCCGAATTAAAAAATTCATCAGAGCTTATGGAGGCAACTTTGCTGCAAAGGTATATTTCATACTTGGTTTAATTTATATTTAAACAATTCGTCAATCTTTAGTAAGCCAGAGGTAGCCGCAAATAGGACAGTTGGATGGTTTTCTATAACTGTTCCAAAAGGGTAATTCTGGTTTAGGACGGGCCGGGTTTGGTTGATGTGGAACAAGTTCTGTCAAAAATAAAATCAATACTCTTCAAAAATTTTGCTTGTTTGCTATGTTTAAAATACTTAAGCAATTCAAATTATAATTAAATTCTTTAAAGAAAATGATTTGGGCGGCTTTGCGTAGTAAAACTCATTTTGGGCACCAAAGTGCCTTCGGTCTACTAGCGGTATATGAGTGATTATCAACCAAGAGTTTGTGGCTTCAACTCTTAATTGAGACATTGTGAGGTATTTGTCGCGGGTGTGTATATTTTCTTTCTGGAAAAGAAAAAAAAACTCAATTTCTGCAATTGTCAAACCATTTCAGTCAGCTGACCCGTTTCCTTTTGAGTAATTATTTTATACAAGTGATCAAAATAGGCACCCGGAAAGTTTAATCTAATGTCATTTGCCTCATTTGTTTTGTATCCAGTTCTTTAAGCAGGGATTTTAGTTACATTTGTTTCAGTTTCTGACATTTAGCACTCTCATGTTGCAGCTTGCGCAGCTTGTTGGTGGTTTGCGCAAAATTAAAAAAATTGGTCTCCCGCGGATAGTGGTTTCATATATGGTTCGTCGAAATACTGTTTACTTTCACATTTGTTCCCTCAAGTATGTATAAACGTTACTTTTAGGACCTAAAAGGTAAAGGGTTGTGAACCAAATATGAAAGATAACAGAGTTTAGGGACCATTTGGGGTGACAAGAGAAAGGGTAAGAAATGGTCACGAGAATACCCTACCTAGGCCACATACATGTGAGTCAAAGACTCACCATCCTGAGATTAACCTAAGGAGGGAAAAACCTCATCCGTTTACCCATTTACTAGGAATGAAGAAATAAAATTTACCATGCTTTTGGTCTTTGAGTAAAAAGACCTGGTGTAATTGGGTGTATCTTCTTCCTTAAACCCAACACCAGAACCTTCTGGGTGTTTAGCATCATACTCAAAAATGCACCCAGATGCGTAGTTGTTCTCTGCAGTGCAGACATCTGCTAGGTTGAGTGTGCCCGTGACATTGGTACGGATAGTTTCCGTCTTGTGAGATTAGGTCTGCTAGTGACGCCAGCAGCGTTGAAAACATGGGTAGGTTTAATAGTCTGAATATCAGACAAAAGCTGAGAGCTGTCTTCCAAACGACCTTTTCCATACTCATATTACCATAGATGAGGAATTTCAAAGCTGGTTTTTTTAGAGCGTTGCTACCGGTCTTTGAGGGAATTGAACTTGCACTCCGATCTGTGCAGTGTTGATTGCTGGATCAGCGGCATCAAATTAAGATGGAGGTGAAAAACCAATGCAATCAGGTATTGGAACTTGGTTTTCCATTAGGAGGACTTGCGAAGCTATTTTACTCGATATTGGGAGGGCGATGTTACTGTGGTTATGCCTGCTACCTTAGTTCAGGTGCTTATCTTATAAAACGTTAGCTCATTTTTCTTTATGTTTACCCTAAGTTTGGTTCCAGTTTTTTGCTCCAATGGTATTTAACAAGTAGGGTCTTTTGTTTTCTATTGCCAGTACTTAAAAATCATACAAAATCCATCACATTCAGAGCTTCAAAAAGCTGCAAATCAAGGTCAGAGATGCACATGGGAGAAGCTCTCAGCTATAAAAGCCAATTGCGGGATCGAGCTTGCTCTTGACGAGTGTGTCACTATTCTGAATCACATGCGCAGACTAAAACTAAGTGCAGAAAGAGCAGCTGCAGCTTCTCATGGTACACCACACGTGACCCGATTTAACGCATCCAAAAGAATCCCATCTTGGAACTGTATAGCATGAGAAAACTCAACTGGGTCACTTGAAGAAGACTTAGCAGACATCGCTTCTTCTTTCCACTGAAACTGGCAGCCCCACCGGCCTCATGATGGAAGTAAAATAATT
>BQNB010023383.1:42177-57909 GCA_026074375.1 Tanacetum coccineum
GGTGTTTGGCAATCTCAAACTGATAATCACTTTTTTGCGTTTCGAGGGTCTCAAAACGTGGTTTTAGAAAAGCATCTCCTCACATGCTTTTTGAAAACGCCGGTATTCTCTAAACTGAAAGATTACCAAGCTACCCCCAAAATTACATCTTACTCTTCATTAAAAAAATATAACAGTAAAGAAAATTATTGCAAAAATAACTTTCAATCTTCAAAAATACTGTAATTAACGATGATTCTGGTGAGAGACACGGACAGTTAAACGATGGAGACAAAAATCTTGAAAAGTATTGTTGGTGCTCAGCCAAATCAAATTTTCGAGCAAAGATGTATATAGTAATTTTGCTGGTTTTAAATTTTTAGTGAATATGGATGAGTTATTTTTGGGAATGGGAGGTAGGTGATAATGAACTTATGAATGTGATGGAGATGATGTGTTAAAAAGAGTTGGATAAAAGAGAAATAAGTTAGGTAGATTTTAATATATAAAAAGAAGCATAAATGTGTTTTGAGTTGTATTTTATAAATCTTATACGGAAGGTTGTGTGTAAAATTTTGATAGCTAACAAAATACAGTAATGTTATTTTAGTAATTTTACATGTTACTTTATAAAATAATCTGATTTTGCCAAACACAAAAAAACTGATTATCTGATTATTGCGATATCAAACCACATAATCAAATCCAAACACTACATTTTACAATCGCGTTTTGTAACAGCTGATTATCTGATTATTCGTTTTCAAAACACATAATCTATTTTCAATAAGCAATCCCAAACACCCCCTTAAGAGATTCACCTAAAAAAATGACAACATTAAAAGTCAATCAGATAACCAATTAATGATGATTGCAAACAATGTTAGGGTGTGTTTGGGACAATTTTATAGTAGTACAAACTACAAAGGTCTAATGGAAAATGAAAAGTTTATACTTTTGTTAAGTATAATAGATATGTATTTCATGCTTAAGTCCAACCAAAAGTTTTAATAAGCTTTAAGGAGTATACATAGTGTAGATAAATTTATGTAATACACAAATTTATAAACTAAAAATGTGTCATAATATAAGTATAAAATTTTATAAAAGTTATATTGAATGTTGTAAATAAAAGAAATAGTTGGTGGGGAGTTCGATTGTTAAACGATGAGTTACCTATCAAGTGACATGCGAATGTCAAAGAAAAGGCAACTGAATTGAGGGTGAAATTTTCGCCTCTATTTAATCTTCTTCGTTGTTGTGGATTTGCAACAAATCTATTAAGTCAAGTTTTGATTGGAACACCTAGAATTTGTGTTCTCGCAGTTTTTTTTATATGAGCATTACTTAATGTTTCGGAATTAATAGTTTTTTTTGCTTTTTAGGTCTTTTATTAGTTTTTTTATTTTTATTTTTTGTTTTCTTGGTTTTGGCCGCCCTTGATGGCCTCCTTTTGGATTATTATAAATTATAAGTATTTTTTTATTTTTTGTGGTATAATAGTCTTCTTCGTTTAATTTATTATGAGTAACATGATCAAAACCAGAAGTCTTAGGACATATCGCAAAAAAAGGGCCATTAGTCGGTCTTTTAGCCACAAACAAAAAAAGTCGGTCTTTTAGCCAACTTATTTTTAACAAAAAAATCTAAAAGATCTCATTTTCACAATAGACACATAACACCCAAAAGTCACAATCATACTCCCATATATATCCATATGAAAAAGAAAGTCTAAAAGAAAAGTTCCATAATTTCTCAAACCTAAACAAAGAAATACAGACATACTACTAAAGTTGTATGCATACATTGATATTACCCAACAGAATATTTTATTAAAAAGTCACTTTTTATTTCTGCAAAAAGAAGATAAAAATAAAGCAAAAGACAAAACCATATATACATAGAAAGATATGGCTTTATTTATTTACTATTCCCGTAAAATTACCATAACAAGCCTTCATATTTTTTATTTTGGCCGTTTCAAAATAACTGTTCATTTTCATATTTCAGTTAGTCAAGACTACCTGTAATGCTCACGAACAACACGCGTCCCACTACCCATATGGCACCACCAAGACGCGTTTTTATTGTTACGGCGACTCGAAAAAACGCATCATTGGGCAAATAAAAAGGAAAGTCGGTCGCTTAAGCGACCAAGTCATTTGGCAAAACAAAACACCCTCGGCGTTTACACAATGCATACACAATCAACGCTTGATTATAGTTGGATAAATTTTACTCTTACAACAAATTGAAGTAAAATAAAACATTTTAAACACAACCTTTAATGTTGTTGTAAGCAAAAATCTTATTTATTGACTATCTTCGTAAAAGTAACATAACAAGCGTTCACTTTTTTTATATTTGACGGTTTCAAAATAACTGTTCATTTTCATATTTCAGTTAATTAAGTGTCACTCGGGCAGTCGGCCTAGCAGAATAAAACTCTGTTATAAAACTTTTATTTATTTACTATCTTCGTAAAAGTAACATAACAAGCGTCCACATTTTTTATATTTGGCGGTTTCAAAAGAACCGTTCATCTTCATATTTCAGTTAATTAAGTGTCACTCGAGGAGTCGACCTAGTAGAATAAAACTCTGTTATAAAACTCTTATTTATTTACTATCTTCGTAAAAGTAACATAACAAGCGTCCACATTTTTTTATATTTGTCAGTTTCAAAAGAACCGTTCATTTCATATTCCAGTTAACTAAGTATCTCTCGGGCAGTCGGCCTAGCATAATAAAACTTTGTTATAAAACTTTTATTTATTTACTATCTTCGTAATAGTAATAACATAAAAAACGTCTACATTTTTTATATTTGACGGTTTCAAAATAACTGTTCATTTTTATATTTCAGTTAATTAAGTGTCACTCGAGCAATCGGCCTAGCAGGATAACTTTGCGCGTTTTGAAAGTGAAAACGGTACCAGCTATTAATGTATGATTCTGTGTTTATATTGTTGCGTTGAAAGCCATTCAATCTGTTTAAGACATCATTGTCAAAATATGTATTTTTAGTCCAAGTCACTGTCTTCTCTCTCTCTCTCTTCAAGATCCTCTTTCTCTCTCTAATATCTTTGAAATTATTGTTTTTGGTTTGTTTTGTCTATTTGTCAACAATTTAGTCAAACTTATGTTCTCAATCCACTATTTCTAGTGTTTTTTCGAATCTTTGATCTGTTTTAGCATCTGGGTTTGTTTTGTATGTGTAAAATTTGGTCTAAAAATGTTGAAAATCCAACTTTTGTGAATGTTTTTAAGGTTTCTTGTATTTTTAATCTTGTTTGATCTGTTTTAGTATCTGGGCTTGTTTTGTTTGTCATTAATTTGGTCAAACATATGTTAAAAATCCAAACTTTGTGAATCTTTTTAAGGTTTCTTAAATCTTTGTTTATTGAAATTATTGGTTTTTAGCTTAAGAAAATAAGATGACAGTTGAGGAAGTTAGAGGGGTTAATAATGAAATTGACAGGTTTCCAATTGGTATGAGAGTTCTTGCTGTTGATGATAATCCAACTTGTTTGAAGCTGTTAGATGGGCTTTTGAAGAGATGTCAATATCATGGTTTGTTTTTGTTCTTATGCTAAATTAAATCACTTTAATTTCACTTTATCTAATTTGGATTGTTTGTGACAAGTTTAAGGTTGTGTTGTATAATAAAAATTGTTACTTTATATGTTTGTGAATAGTAATAACAAGAATCTGTTAAATTTTAGTTATGGTGTTGACTTAGTTATTTGGATTGAAAATCCTTGATCTGTTATAGGGATTGATGTTAGATTATCATACACAACATGTTTATTATTATTATTATTATTATTATTATTATTTAATTTGTGCTTATAATTTCTCTGTTTTTTATTTTTCAGTTACAAGCACAACTGAAGCAATAACAGCATTGCAGATGTTAAGGGAAAATCGAAACCGGTTTGACCTTGTGATCAGTGATGTGCATATGCCAGACATGGATGGTTTCAAGCTTCTTGAACTTGTCGGTCTCGAAATGGACTTACCCGTAATCAGTAAGTCTCAGTATAATCGTTAATCACATAATTGATACTTTTGTGTGTTTAGCATCTTTTAATGAGTTCTAAGGTCAATAGACCTAATGATTAGTACAAGATTGATGTCGGTACAATCAGTTCTCTTGAAAAAGCAAGTTTTGATGTTAGAATTATAGCTGGTTTGACCTAAAGAAGTTATCTTTTAGGAAAAGTATGGTGTGTGTGTATGTTTGGCATCCGTTATTGAGGTTTGAAGTCAATAAACTAATGCAGGCTCTATAGGTTTGCGTCATAGCGTTAAGCTTTTGAGTCTGTTTGACCTGAAAAAAGTCATACAACTAATTCTTAAAGCAAGAGAGTGTTCTGTAATGGCATCTAATGGTTTTCAAGTGGACTTACCTATTTTCAGTAAGTCTCAGTATACTATCTATTATCACAAAACTGATAAATTTGTATTTTTTCATCCTTTATCGAGTTCTCAAGTCGATAAAGTGTTCAGAGTTTATGTGGGTCTATTAGTTCTCTTGAAAGAACTGTTGATGTTTAAGTTTAAGTTGGTTTGACTTAAAGAACTCACCTTTGTTGGAAAAGATGGTGTGTCCCAATGTTTGACGTTCGTTATTGAATTTTTAAGTTAATTAACTGATGGGGGTTCAATTAGTTTTCATCAAAGCTTTAACTTTTAACTGGTTTAACCTAAAGTATCTTTACTGATAAAAGATGGTATGTGTGCATGTTTTCCATCCATTATTAAGTTTTGAAGTCAAATAACTATAAGTTTTCGTCTAATTTTGAAGCTTTTAGTTGGTTTGACCCAAAAAATTAAATTTTCTAAATCTCGGAGCAAGTGGGCTAATGGTATATAATGTCTCTTGGAATTATTACAGTGTTATCAGCAAACAGTGACCCGAAGCTTGTAATGAAAGGGATAACTCATGGTGCTTGTGATTACCTTGTGAAGCCTGTCCGCCTTGAGGAATTACGCAATGTATGGCAACATGTGATAAGGAAAAAAGTCGAGTCAAAATCTCATCCAAAGTCAAACAATAACCAAGACAGGTCAAATCATGGAGGTGAAGGTGGACAAGAAGCTGGCAGTGGCGATCCAAACGGGAAATTCAATCGGAAAAGAAAAGACGAAGATGATGATTTTGAAGATAATGGGAATGAAGATGATGAGTCATCAACACAGAAGAAACCGCGAGTTGTTTGGTCCATTGATCTTCATAGAAAATTTGTCGCTGCTGTTAATTCACTTGGGATTGAAAGTGAGTCGTTTAGTCCTTGTGTTCATCTATTAGTACTTGTTTTCTTGAAACTTTTAATGATTGTTTTTTATGTATTGCAGAAGCTGTTCCTAAAAGGATTCTTGATTTGATGAACGTGGAAGGTCTTACTAGGGAAAATGTGGCAAGCCATCTTCAGGTTCGCTTATTTTGCTATAGTGGCGTGTTTGTATATACGTTCTGAACTGGCAAATGCTTTATTCATGTGTTTGTTATACAGAAATATCGCCTTTACCTAAAAAGGATCAGTCAACAAGCAAACATGGTGGTTGCATTTGGAGGCAGTAAAGACGCGTCTTCTTATATTAGAACTCTAGATGGCTTTAGTGATTTCCGTTCATTATCAGGTTCAGGAAGGCTACCAAATGCTGCATTATCATCCTATGCACCTTCGGGTATGCTAAGTAGACTCAATAGTGCAACGAGTATGACCCTCCATAGTCTCGCTTCACCATCTATGATCCAACCAACCCACACCCAAAACTTAACCAATTCAATTGCTCCAATCAACAAGTTCCAACCGGTTGTATTACAAACACCACAAAATCACCAAAGCACAAATCTTTTTCAAGGGATTCCGACGTCTTTTGATCCAGGTCACCTTCAACAGCTTAATAAACCGAATAACCAACTCTCGGATTTCAATACCATTGATGAGTCTCGAATGTTTAATGGGTCAAACACCTTTTCGTCATTGGGGGGTCAATCTTCTTTAAATCTTGCATCAAGTAGTTCCACCTTTCTTAATGTCCCACCACCAATTGGTGATAATTTCCATGACCAATTACCGCCTGATAGCAGCCTAAAATATGGTTACACTGCTTCAAGTAACACAATTAACGGATTTGGTTCTAATATTACTAGCACGGCCTCGGTACCTATTGAAGGTCAAGGTCAAAGCCAAAGGCATGGACAATATGGTAAGCAAATGTATAGTCAGTATTCAGATAATGCTTTTAGCACATTGGCGGCTGCAGCACCACCATCCAATGTTGTTGGATTGGGTGGACCTGTGAGTCAATCGAACGACCAAATTTGTGGGGTCTACAATAGACCGAATGGCAATAATGCATTGCATATGCAGCAGAACCGAGAGACTGGAAGGTCAAGTACTGAACTGAAAATGGGACAAATGGGACAAGGTGAAGGCTATTCGCTGGACCAGAATAAGTTACCAAGTGGTTATGTTGCAAGCAACGGTTATGGTTCTTTGGATGATCTTATGAATGGAATGATGAAACGGGTATGATCTTTTTTTCATTGTAGTATATGCTAGGATCATTTTGTTGACCGTAGTAATAATTTCCACCTAAAATCATAGGATATTAAAGCAGTCATTTGGTTTTATATCCAACTTTTTTTGTAGTTTGAAAACTAAGTGGCGTGTTTGGGAAAGTTTATTCACACAACTTATGATTTGCTTTTCACCTTTAAATAAAAATAAACATAAGTTATTCCAAATAAGCTGGTAAAAAAACAGCTTAAATAGACTGATTAGCATAAGTTGTTTCGCTGTACCAAAACACAATGTGCTGATAGACTGTCTAATAGAGTAATAGTTTTGCCCATTAAATTATACTTTCATTGTTTTTCCCGAGTTCTCATAACAAAATGACTTCATAAAGGAATGACTCCATTTTTTTTGCAGGAGCAGGATCCAACGGTGTCAATGGATGGAGAGTTTGTTGTTGATCCTTATTTTTTCGGATCATGTATATGATAAGGATCAGTAATTAGCTCTTGACTCCTAGAGAATGATAAAACGAGGCTGCAGTTACAAGTTAGGTTCCTATGAAATGAGAAGTTTGTATTAATATGTAATTTATTTTCAAGGACTTTTTATGCCGAGCTTCTTTAGTGTCATCCTTTTATCAACTTGTAGCCAGGTTTATGTAATATGGGTACAACTGTATTTAGATTTTCTTGAATCTATATTTGGGTTTGCGTTTTTCTTGCTATAAAGAGAAACTCGTGTTTCTGGTGATATTGTTGTTGTTCTTGCTTAGGTCTTTTGCCGAGGTCAACTATTTTTTATACAGCTTGAATAAATTTTGAAACGATTTAAACTTTAGTACCAGAACCCGAAAGGGCACCCTAGTCAGGAGTCCCAAGTCCCAACAAATGGTCTCATGTTCGGATCTCATTTGGATCTCTGAGACACCTGCTCTACAGTTTTTCTGATCCCCGAATCGTAAATTTTTTCTGCTAGCACAACAAACATGAATGTTTTAACTTTTATGGCTAGGTATTACTTTTATACTGTAAACGAGCAAAAACAACCGGGTGACGTTGTGAGTCTATCCATATGTGTTATTGTGTTGATGGTCAAAAACCTACTGTCAACGTTTAGCTTTTTGCCTCTGGTGCACATGGTGATGGCTTATTTTTTGTCTATAACACTACGTGGAATGTCATGCTTCACAAGCCTTTTGGTCTTATTTTTTGCGTCCGTGAATCCATAGTCGTAACGTGTAAAGTATCGAAAGATAATATGTAAATCAAATTAGATAGGATTAAATACGACCACAAAGAGTTGCCATGAATACTGATAATAAATCTGATAACGGGCCCTGACCATCTACCAAAACGTATACTCCAGTAATGAATTTAAACTAAATTAAGCCGTCATGTAAGAACCTTTTCATCAACATGGGGTATGTTTTGGGCACAAACATGTGCTTGTAAGTAATAACTATATATATATAAATTTCCGTTTTTGTAACGTAGCTGTGGTTGTAATTATAATGACCCTGTTAGTAAGGGTATTTTTTTGGCACGGCTTTTATGACGAGAATTATATTGTTCTTTTTAATTTCAAAAAATAAAGCCTCCAAATATAAACAAAAGTCCTTGTTTGGTGACACTAGCTACAAGCTTTTATATTTAACAAAAAAGCTTCAAAACAAAAAACGTTCTTCAATGCAGCGTGTTTGATATTTCTTTTAGAGCTCCGTTAACATATTAAATTACCTTTTGTTGACCCCTCTAGTATATTTATTAACCGTAACCAATGTATGCTATGTCGAGGTTCATATCCAGTTTGCCTTTATATTTAGAGACCTGACTCAAATGCTCCCATCAATAATACATAAATGTATGTAGTTTGTTTATAACACATTAATCTATTTTTTTCATGATGTCCACAAGTTTATAATATAATAATGTTAGAACGTCGATTGAAAGCATATAAATGTTGTTAACAAGCAATTCCAGAAACCCGCGAGTTGCCGGATGGAGGCTAAAAATTTTTTCCCGAATAAATTTTTTTTTACGCGCGCGCCAGGGGGTTTGGTTTTTGGGCCGTATGAGTTATGGCGGGGCCTAATTTTTAACTATTTTATTTTTTTTTGTATGATGGGAAAATTTTTTTGCGTTGAGACGGGCTAATTTTTTTCCACTACGAATATTTCTTTTTTTTGGGAAGGTTTTGTAAATTTTTTTACTGCCGCGGAATTTTTGCTGTAAGGAAAATCATAAATAGTTAAAAGGTGAGGGTCGTTTTTGTATTTTTTTTTACTTTGGGCAGATTTTAGGCTATTTTGGGTTTTTTTTTTGCTATTTTTTTCCTGGAAATTTACTTTTTTTGTAAAGATTCCTGGGAATTTTTTTTTGCGTTGGGACGGAGTTAATTTGTGTTCAACAAAATATTTTCTTTTTTTTGGGACGTGTTTCGATATTTTTTTTTTTGGGCCGATCGCATGAAATGTAAAAAGTTGTGAACAATTAAAAAAACATTGGAAGATGTTTTTTTTGTATTTTTTACGGGATTTTGTTTTTTTTTTTGGGTAAGGAAATTGTAAATAGTGTAAAAGTTAGAGGAAAGTTTTCGTCATTTTTTTTTTACTTTGGGCACAATGTCAGCGCTATATTTGGGATAGTTTTTGTTTTTTTTACTTGTTGGGCAAGATTTTTGGTGCCACTATTTTATGGGCAAATTTTAGGCTAGTTGTCGACAAATATGTATATTTTGAGTCATAATTTTTTTATATGGCTCTCTGTGTTGGGGCACTAATGTTGTAAGTGTTTGTTCCTCCGTTTTTTTTTGATATATGCAGTTTTTTTTTTAATATAAATAGTTTTACGTTTGTTGGGGGGAGACCTATTATCGATATTTTAAAGTTTTTAGGCATCGAAGATGTTTTCGCGGGTATTTTTTATATCTGTAATAAATCGGAAACTTTTGTAATATTTTTTTTTTCTCATACTTTGGTTGCATACAATTCAAAAAAAACAAAAACAAATATAAGTAAAAAAAAAATACCAATAATAGGGCTCTTTGGCACCAAAATTGGGAGCCTATTTCTGTAGCAATTAGGCACGGAAGTCAAAACGACTTCGTATATTATGGTAGTGTGAATGTGTTATATTTATAATTACTCTAATACGGTCTCTTAATATTCGTCTCTATTTTTAAATAAATGAATAAAGTTATCGTTCATTTATATGCGTTCGTAACGTTCGATTATGCGCTCTGTGAATGTCACAAGTTTGTGGTATGTCCTTTATTGTCATTCTTCTATTCTTTAAATAAAAAAAAAAAACAATGTATACAAATAACTATTGTTACGTAATTATGAAATGCATGTCGTCAATGTCTATTATAAGCATGTTCGTCCTTTAATACTAGCTACAAGCTTTTATATTTAACAAAAAGCTTCAAAACAAAACGTTCTTCAATGCAGCGTTTTATATTTCTTTAGAGCTGTTTACATATTAAATTACCTTTGTGCCCTCTAGTAATTTATTAAAACAACCATGTATGCTATGTGTCTTCATATCCCAGTTTGCCTTTATATTTATCGACCTCACTCAAATGCTCCATCAAATACATAAATGTATGTAGTTGTTATAAACCATTAATCTATTTTTTTATGATGTCCACAAGTTTTCATAATATCAATAAAGTTAGAACGTCTATTTGAAAGCTATAAATGTTGTTAATTACTAAAAGTGTCTCTATTCTTAAATAAATTAATAAAGTTATCGTTCATCTATATGCGTTCGTAACGTTCGATTATGCGCTCGTGAATGTCACAAGTTTGTGTATGTCCGTTATTGTCATTCGTTATTCTTAAATAAACGTATCCGAAATAATATTGTTACGTCAATATGAAATGCATGTCGTCAATGTCGACATTAAGATATAGAGCCTTATCAAGTTACTAGTCTTCTTAAGGAAACACATCCATTTATTCTATGGAATCCTTCAGTTAGGCGCAAACTAATCGTCCCCTGTTATCCATTTGGAAACTCTCATGTATTATCTGATCCTGGTTTCTATCAAACCGGGTTTGGTTTCGATCCAATAAGCGATGATTACAAGATTGTGAGTATATCTTACTCCGAATATGGAGTTGCAGAAAGTTCATTTATTTACTCCATGAAGACAAACTCACGGACTAAGATCGTTTCACCTGCTACTAATGAAAGATGTTTGTCGACGTCAACAGGGTGTTTTTTCCATGGAATATTGCATTGGGTGGTTAAGTGTATGCTAAATGACAGACGCCATTACTGTATAATGACATTCAATTTATATAGTCATGGTTTTGGCGTAATATCGATGCCAAAACAGAGTTGGGTATCCAACCAACTAATAATCGTCGAAGGTTGTTTAGGTGTGATTTCTAGTAGGGGCGTGCACGATTCGGTTTGGGTCGGTTTTTGGCTAAAACTGAAACCGAACCGAAATATTCGGTTTTTATAAAACCAAAAACCGATTCGGTTTTTGGCAGTTCGGTTTTTCGGTTTCTCGGTTTTTGCGGTTTGGTTTTTCGGTTTCAAACCGTTTATATTTGGTTGCGGCTAATTTATATTAATAAACTTGTTTTACATAAAAAATTGGTTATTTTTATAAAAAAATTTTTTTGTCAATATTAGCCTAATAATGTTTACACAAAATTATACAATTATACACATATAAATGAGAAAAACACGCGTGGATGTGAAAATACACATAGTATGATCACTGTCATATATGTAACGATATATTGTCAAGTAAACACACGTACACGATAAACTCATATATAAACATTAACATAATACAAATATTATAATTTCATCCATAAAATAAATTTAAATTTAAAATTTTGATTTATTATTTATTTATTTATATTACATTAATTATATAGGGGAGCGTTCAATGCAGAACCCTTTTTTTGTACAGAACCTACAGAACCACTTTGAACCAATAGGAATTTAGTGTATTATTAATTATTTTTCTTAATTCAAAAGGGTATAATAGTCAAAAGACATTTTAAATTTTCTTTTTGAATTTTTTTTATTTAAAAACGTTTTTTTTATTTCTTTGATTTTTGAAACTATTTTTTTTATTTTATACTTTTTTCGGTATACATTTATTCAGAAATTAAGGTACATATATGTTTTTTCTAAATATTTTAAATTTACATATGTTTCTTGCGTAGAATTGTTTAGACATCAAACTTATTTTTTTAATGGTAATGGCACATATGTTTATGGTTTATATTTTTTAATCTTTGAAACTTATGACAAAAACATAAACATATACATGTAAACTCTAAAATTTAAAACAAACCAAAACATAAATAGTATACAAATATTTGATATAAAATGAAATACAATTCAAATACAAATGTGTCTTGTTAAATAAAGATTGCACGTCATCCAAAAACATATGTGCACTCTTCAAATAACATATATGCACGCTTTATTTTTTTCATCAAATTCTTTAAAACATATGAACGTCATTCCAAGAACATATGTGCACTCTTCCAAGAACATATGTGCACTCTTCCAAGAACATACGTGCACACTTTACTTTCTCATCAAATTTGTTAACCTTCCAAGAACATATATGCACACTGCGCTTTCTTATTAATTCATTAGAGCATATGTGCACGTCTTCCAGAAACATATGAGCACGTTTCATATTTTTTGTGAGCACCTGGTCTTAGCTGCATAAGAAACATACATGATTATAATTACGAAATCACATTACGAAATTACATTTACTATTGGACAAATAAAAGTATAGAAAATACAATACAGATCTAGAAACCAAAATAATGCGATATAAAATATTACGTGATTGAGAAATCTAATCTATAACAACTCTTAGCAACATTATACTTACATTCTTACTTTACAGACTCTTATCATATTTTAAAGAGTTTTGCTAGAACCACAAAATGGTTACAAAGAAACATCCACAAAATGAAGTTGGCAATGTGTGATTGGTGTTTTTTGCTTTAGTTTCTCTTTTTTCTCTTTGATTGAACCAATCACACATTGCCAACTCCATTTTGTGGATGTTTCTTTGTAAACATTTTGTGTTTCTAGCAAAACTCTATTTTAAATTCAACATCAAACTACTCCAAAACGTCTTAAATATTTTCTCGATATACGTTAAATTTTTTGTAATACATCAATTTTATTACAATACAATAATCATCTAATGTATTACCCTTTAAGTTACATGATGGGGTTTTATAAACTATTGATTCGATGAATCTGATTAGAAAAATCTTCATATTAATTGATTCTGTTATGTTTCTAAAACCATCATGCAAAGACATATCTTAAAAAGATTATAAAGACTAACAACATGAATAGCCAAAATAAATCAAAAAGTAAACCGTATTTTGATTTTTAAATCTACAATCTGATAATGTTGAAAACCATTTTTTAGATCGAAACTGAATTTCAGAAAGAAGTACCTTTTTGTTTACAAATATTATGTCAAAAAAACGAATTATAACCCCATAATCCAAGCCAATTTGCTATTAATACTGATGTGGAAAACAATTATAAAAGTAAACACCAACCTAAATCAAAACCAAGTATAACCACTTACCTAACAGCGATAATCGTTTTTTCTTGTCCGGAGATAAGAACCCGATTAAAAGTCGATTAGAATAGTTAATTAGCCAAACCGTTTCAGTCTGCGAATCACATGGATCAAATACGAAAATAGTTTATGCTCTAGTTTATATACCCAAGACATATAAACATAACAAAATGAAGCATAAGAAGCAATTGAACGTTTAGATAGGAAAGAAAGGCCGGCTACAGATACAAAAGATGGAGAGAACGTGGTTTGATGATTTGACCTAATTTTATATTAATTGTTATTTAATTAGAGAGGTTATTTAGAAAAATAGGGGACAGTTGAGAATTAATAATTTGGAAATTCCTTTATTGCCCCTAACTGATTTAAACCTTTTTACTTAATGCTCCTTTTAATTACAATAAAATACACTTATGGCACAAGTTATCTCATCCATTGATTTAATGATCTAACGGTTATAATCTGGTTCTGTAAGTTCTGTACAAAAAACTGGTTCTGCAAAGAAAATCCCACTATATATATATATATATATATATATATTATATATATTTATATTTCATATTATGTGTATTTTGTATATACAATTTACAATTACTCTATTAAGATAACTACCAATGCTAAGAGATATGAACATTCATTCAATATTTATCCATAACAATTTTCATAATGTTCACTTCTTTTTTGCATTAATTTATTAGGCTTGGACTGGTTAACCAAAATATCAACTTGTAAAATTGAATTGTTTAAAGTTTAACTCGAAGGTTATAATGATGAAGTTTTTTATAGAGATTTGTACGTATGGGGCTATGCTGTTTTTTCGAACGAAATTGAAGTGGGCCTGCTTCATTGAATAGGCTTAGCCAGCGGAGTAAAATATGGCTCAATCCGAACCGGAAAATCTTCACATTTGCAGTTTCATTATTTTTATTTTACATAGACTGTGATGTTAAAATAAAAAAACAAATCTTTTACTTAGTAAAGCAAAACCTCAAGTGGGATATTTGTATTTCAAAAAAATCAAATCATACCTTATTTAGTAATATTAACATTATTATTATTTTTTATTTTAAAGATTTTGACTTAAAAAAGCTTAAAATTTACCTAATTTGATAAAAAAAATATTATAAATTCGTTTTTAGTTGAAAAGAAGGTACAAAAGTATATGTGTCAAAGTATAAAAAGAGAAAACTTTAAAAAGATGGGGTAAATCTTCAATAATATGAGGGTCAAAACCAAGCTTTTAATATTTAGAAATCAAATAAAACGGGGGCATCCAGGCTCCAGCATACGACACCCAAAGGTATTCCCAAAAAAACAGGAGACGACTAAAAAATCATAAATTAACACGGATCAGTATGTTTAATCAAAGGTAATTTTTCATTTAATAGATTCAAGGTATACGATTAATCATCTTATTAATCTATAATGGATTTGAAGTTTTTTTTTTTGGTAATTAAGTGTGATAGTTGATTATTTTATATGCTTTATGTGATAATATGCTTTATGTTGTTTTGGCTATCTTCTACCTATTGTTGTATGTATTGACTTAGTGCTTTTGGTTATTCATCGTAACTAAATTTTGGGTTTGTCTCTTTGTTCTTGGATTGATTATTATGTTAACCAATATATAAAATAAATAAAACTTTTAGTCAATTAACCACAATTGTTATTCAGAATTATTAAATTTATATATTAATTCTGACTATTGTATGTTGTTTGTTTACAACTTTAAGGGGTGTTTGGATATGCATGTTCCCTAAATCAAACAAAATTTGGGAAGTAACTGTGATGTCTCAGAGATAGTGGGGAACTGTGACAAAACTAATGGAATGTGAGGAAGGAAGAGTCGAACGACAAAGGCAGCAGTCGAGGACTGCAACTCCTGTAGAATTGTTTTCTGAAACAGTCATGGACCCACAAGTAAGTGTATTATGGAAAACACACTTAAGCCAAACCCAATGTACAAAACCCACCAAACCCCCTAAGCTTATTGGAGCTTAATGTATTATCCAAAACATACTAAGCTTAGTAAAACATCTCTAACAAAATGTGTATTACCTTATTATAGAGAAAAAAAGGCTTTATGCTAACTCTTCGTAGATGTGGCGTTTTTGCTAAAATCATAAGCTTTTGATAAGCCTCTGAACTGTTGATGTGGTTACATGTGAGTAAAGTCAATTGTTTTTTAACAACTATATTATAATATATATACGTCATCGTAACCGGAATATACATTTATTAGGATGGAGCTAAAGAAACAATCATGCTACATCCTGAGTAGTAATAAGATCATGTCAGCCCCAGCCAATGCCGATGCTTATTTGATGTATCTAGAATACATAAAAATCATGTCTTGGTAAGTCTTTTGCTCTTCTCTATTTAGCATATTGTATTTTAATTTAGCACCAAACCTATTATTTTTAATAGGGATGGAGAATGGTGGGACGCATACGTTTTGCAAGCAGCTGCTGACTTCGTACGCAACCTCATTGCCTTTTTTAGAATATTGTTCAAGCTGAAAAGTCACACATTTGTCTGATGTTTATGTATATGTTTAACTGATAATACTTGACTAATTACTTGCCACCTGCGTCTAATTGTGTTTTATGCTTATTTTTAGTTTCAAG
>BQNB010023384.1:0-61885 GCA_026074375.1 Tanacetum coccineum
TTGCATAGAAATGTCGACCCTAAATTTGCCTCCAAAATTTTTGAGACTTTTCATCAAATTTAAACCACCCCGCCATATCCAACTAAATTTTCACTAAAGACTTTATATAAAAACACTTAGGGTCGACATTGTCGACCCAAAATGTCAAAGCAATGTCGACCCTAAATTTTATCCATATAGATTTGTACACAGCTCCATGACTTAACCCAAAAACACAAAAACACTTTACTCCACCCACAAAATTTTTAATTATTTAACAAATATCAAAACACCCCCGCGACACACCACCACCGGAACCACCGCACCACTCACCGCCACCACCACTCACCGCCACCACCACTGCATAACCCACCACCACCGCAGCCACTCACACGAGCACAATTTCCACAACCACCACCATAATTCTAAACCTCTCTAAATCATAATTCTTAAACTTCAAAACCCTCTAAATCATAATTCTTATACTTATTCGTGATTATAATTCGTTTTTGTTTTGGACAGTTTGGCGAGAAGCAGCTGAGTCGAAGCCGAGTCGACGAGCAGCCGAGTCGAGTCGAGTCGAGAAGCAGTCGGGTCCACAAGACAGCCGAGTCACAAGTATGTTATTTTTTGTATCCTTGTTGATTGTGATTTCTAGTGTAAAACGCAAATCCAAACACTTCTTATGTTTATAATTTGATATAATTTGATGTTTGTTCCTTCATTAAATGTATATGTGTTTAGGATTTTAGGATTTTAGTGATTAATTTCGGAAAATCCCCGTCCGAAGTTAATCAACCTATAGAAAACCCGTCCGAAATTAATTTATTAGAAATTAATTTCGGAAAGTCCCCTGTTTGGGACTGCTTTTTGAATGTTTTGTCTCATTTAGGATATGAATGCGTATAACTGTTTTACTATTTGAGAGAAATTCGACAGTGTTTCCCCATCACTCCTACGAATATGTCTTTAAACACATATTTGGGGAGTTGAGGGGAAATGCTGCCGAAATTTGCTCAAATAGTAAATCGGTTATACGCATTCATATATGAGACGAAACATTCAAAGAGTGGGTTAGGATTGCCTTCCATAGTTGCACTAGGTAAACAAAACAGTTCATATTCATTTGGTTAGTATGACCTTTTTGATTCATAGTTTTGTTAATGACCTTTTGGTATAAAAAAATAAAAATCATTTATTTGAATATGTTTATTTGCAACGCAGTTATGACAATTGATAAGAGTTGGACCACTATATCCAATCGTAATTCCGATGCATTTTTAGATGGTCTTTTTGCATTCATCAAGCATTGTGAGCCATTGTTGCACCCCATCACACGAAAGATCCGTTGCCCATGTAGTCGCTGTTGTAACCGTGATGATAATTTTGTTACCCTCAAAACTCTTGAGGTACACATATCTAGTCACGGGTTTGACCAACATTATATCACTTGGAAATATCACGGTGAACCGACTATTCCGCTAACTCCACCAGTACCACATTCACCTGAACACATTGACATGGATGCGTTCTTCGAAGATATTTCTGCAAATAATGTCCCAACTCCACCAACTCAAACAACTGGTCCTCAACCAGCCCAAACAACGGGTCCTAATAACGAGTTTGAAGAGTTACTTTCTAGGTCCACCCAAATGTTGTACCCGGGTTGTGATATGACTACATTGAAATTTACAACAGAGATTTCGCACATCAAGGCTTTACATAAAATAACTGTTAGATATGAGTAAAAGACTCGGTCACCCCGTATATTTATTGTTTATAATAGTTCCTAGTTCAATAGTTAATCGTATGTCTTTCGGTTTTATGCCGGGTACTAATACCCGGTATTTTGTAAAAACTATATAAGCCACTTCCAACTTTGGAAGAGGCAAGCTAGTCATTTTCACTTTTCTTATTAAACACATTCTCTCTCACTAGAAAATCCCT
This sequence comes from Tanacetum coccineum, assembly GCA_026074375.1. Lineage (NCBI taxonomy): Eukaryota > Viridiplantae > Streptophyta > Magnoliopsida > Asterales > Asteraceae > Tanacetum > Tanacetum coccineum. The sequence continues at coordinate 1,927 of BQNB010023384.1, forward strand.
CTCATGTGTTTCTCTCTCTAGAAACTAGCCCAATCACAAGAATCATCACCCGTGTTATGAAATAAACGATCCTACAATTGGTATCAGAGCGGGTTTGAATTCGTGATTGATTCCTATGGTTGATTAAGCTTAAATTTATGCTTATTTGTGAAGCAAAAAAAAACGGTAAGATTGACAATCACCCGTGTGAACGTACAAGCATGGAAATATTTTGACATGAGAAACCTGCAGTTCGTCTGGGACGCCTGAGAAACGTTCGATTACAGGGTTGGCTCTGATGGGTTTAATCCTATTGGCAGATGAGTCCAAAATTATAGCATTGGCCTGTCAATATGACAACATAACAACCACACCATCGTGGATGTTATGAAAGAAACTTCTATAATGTTGACGATGTTAAGTCCCGGCCCTAATCACCTGCAAAGGACATTGATGTTTACTGTAGCCTTTGATTATAAGAACTCCAATAATTATGGAAAGAGTCAGGACGAAAGACGCTGCTACGTAACTCATTTCCAAAGAAAGCGGCGGTTTTATGACCATCAAGATTTTCACTCGAAGTAGTTTTGTTCTGGGTGGAGTGGGCAAGGCTACTACGCATGCCCACATGTACGAGGACACTCCATCGATGGCTGTCAAGAATAAAATCGATATGTTTGGTCTATAATAATTTTTCGGCACACAACAACCACTAAGGATTAAAGTTAAGGAATGTCTAAGGTTTTCCCGAACCGCAACCTAAACCTACAAGAAGTTTACCGGAAATGGTAATCCAAGTTTGCCAATAGTAAAGTCTTTAAACGTGTCCCGGGGAAACATCCAGATATTGCTAAAAAGAACCCTAAACCTAATCGAAATATTGAATTGAATTGGAGTAAGCGTTCTATCTTTTGGGATCTTGAGTATTGGCCCTTTCTTCTACTAAAAAACAATCTCGATGTCATGCACATCCGAAAAAAACGCGCTTGAGGCTTTACTGAATATCTGTTACAGAAAGACAAATCCTTAAGACACGGCACAAGGCAAGGTCAAGACTTGGAAACTTTGAGAGTTCGAAAGGATTTTGGTTAGTATAAAAAACCGAAACGGGAAGTTCGAGAATCCTCATCAAAAGTACTCTTATTTTTTTCACCCCAAAAACATAAAACGTATTTGTAAATTCATCAAAGGATTTGATACTACCTGATGGGTTTGATCCAACATCAGCAAAGAGGACCGCTAATGATAACAATATACGGGCATGAATCTCATGACTGTCATATAAAGATGCCATCGGTTACTTCCTATGGAGGTACAACGATACCTGCCCAAAAACATTGCAGCTCCTATAATACGAGCTTGCTTTATCTTTAAGCACGTTGTGCTCGAAGTTTGAGCACAGGAACATGCAAAACTAAAAAACAATCGATCAGTATCATGATTGAGTTAGAGCAAATCTTTCCTCCTGATTTTTTTAACATAATGATTCATGTGGCTATAATTTACCCGATGAGGCTGATTCTAGCGTGGCCCTCTTCGCTACAGGTGGATTTTTCCATTTGAATGATTACATGAAGAAGCTACATAATTATGTCCGACAATAAAGCAAAGCCTGAAGTTCTATTGCTGAGGGTTAATTTGCCAGAAGAAGCATTAACTTTTTGTTCGCGTTATCTTAAGGATGATGTCGAGACGAGATTTAATCGTCCTGGCAGAAATGACGACGGTTTGCCTGAACAAACAGATAAATTCCAGGTGTTCCGGTCCGTATGCAAACCGACGGGTAGAATGAAAGAAACTCGGCTGACTACAGATGTTATGCAGGCAGTTGTATGGTTTGTACTTAACAACAGTCCTGAAGATTCGACGCTGACATCTTGGCTTACAAGAAGTATGTTTCTTCTTTTTTAATTTTAGAAAAATCACTTTCCGATGACTATCCAATGATCATGAACTTTTGCAGAGAATCGCCTGATAACGTGGAAACGAGTTTTCCCGCGTGGTTTAATTACAAGGTAAATACATTAGATATATTACCTTGGAGTTATTGCTCATCTAAATCTGTTTGTATCTCTTTCGTAGATTCGTGAAAAAAAAGTGACAGACGGCTGTAGTGAAGAGTTATTCTCTTGCATGTGTGACTACAAAGTGCATGTACATAACCACCGCTTGCATAGTGGAAGAGTTATTTAGATGAATTTGTGTATTAGCATTAAATGGTCCAGGGAGGTTGAAATTGTGTGTTCTTGTACTTGTTATTTTACAAATGGCTTGTGTAGCTCCTAGATACACCTGGGGGGATGCTAGTGGTAGTCCACCATGACGGCCCACACGCCCCGTACTGGCCCAGTGCCAAAAGTAAGACAAATTGTGATTTATTCTATTTTTATTTTATAACCACTGATTCTTTTTAATTACTTTTTAATTGAATTTTCACGACTCAATAACTTAATCTTTGTAGTTTGATGCTACGTATTGAGACGTGAAATCGGTCCTTAAGAAGGCGTTAGAGAAAAATATAATGAACAATCCTTTGAAGATTGACTTGATTACAAGATCTTGGTACCTTCCATCCTTAGCAATTTTCAGGCATGTTGAATAGTCTTATGGGGAAACAGTCCGGCCACTTCCCCTTCCTTGCAAGTGGGATAAATTCCCAGAGCCTTAAAGCGCATATTTACCCTACACTTGAGGTATTAATTGTTTTATTTTACTTCTATTCTATGTTATCGACGTTAGAATGCGTGTTATGGTTTAAATTGTTTGTTATATTTAAATGCATATGTTTTATAGTAGAGTCTATTTCAACTATCGTGGAATGGTACATAACCAGACAAAGTGGTGGTTGATCAAAATGTTATACGAGTGGGGCGGAAAGGGTAAGGCTTCGGCTCTGACAACTTAAAATTGAGGCTACATTGGCGCAAAAAAACAAGATCAAGCTGACCATTATGCAAACATACGTCGGCCCTGAAGCGAGCGCAAAGAATCATCCGCCGCCCCCGAGAGTGTGGGGCGACAGAACCGAAGATGATTGGAATCAGTTGGTTGACTGGTGGTCCCAACCGGATCGAGTGTCGAGAAGTTTGCAGAATGCCGCTAACCGAGCAAAAAACACAGATAATTAACCCATAAGGAAAAAAATCAATCATGCGAAGGACGGAATGAAATGTAAGACTCTTTATAATTTTTGTTATATTTTAAAGGTGTTTTATATTGTTTATTTATAGCTCGTTATATTTAATTTGATATTGTAGCATAAGTCGACAAAGGGTATTACGAGGACCTCGATTGAGAAAACTGGAGGAAGGGGCACATCAATAAGAAGACAGAGGCCAATTAAAACACAGAAAACAAGCAGAAGATGTAAGTAATTTAACTCTTTACATGCTTTAATAACTTATTTTCATTGTTATAACCTTTTTTCTTTTCTATTCACTATTGGGATATAAGGCCATGCCAAGATAACGTTAAAGCGGCCTCATCCCGTTCAAGACCGATCAGAAATATTGAATGAAAATCGTTCCTAGCGACAAACCGCCAGAATAATGTCGGGCATGTGCAGGAAGTTACCGGGTGGTGGCTCAACTTCTCGTAGGCGCGCAAATCGTGCATATGAAGATGTTATGACTCGGGATCAGATGACTCAGATTCTCAGGCAACAAGAGCAAGAGAAAGAGTTGCTGAGGTAGCAAGCTGAGGAGGCGCAGACACGGGCTTATTTGGCTGCGTTAAAGGCTGACACGGCGGAACAACGTGCTAATGTGGGGCGCATACAAAATTCTGAGGCCGAATAATCCGCCCTAGGTCATTTTTTTATCATACAATCACCAAATAGTGCTCGTCCATTTAATCCCTCCCTCTTATAGTCTTGTACCCCACCCCCACCCTTCCCTAATGCCCCCAAATCACCCCTAATTGGGCTCACTTACTCCAACCTCCCTTTCCCTTTACTCAACCACTCCAACTTTTCGCTCCTTATACGGCCCACTCCAACCTCCCTATACCGGCCCACTCCCAACCTCCCTACACCGGACCATTTCTCCCACTCCCGTCACCAATAATAACTTCAACAACTGTTATCGTCCCGTTCTCAACTCCACTCAATTTGTCGCCTCTGGTTCTAATTCTCAAGCCGAACGTCCCCACTACATCCTTCAAACGAATCCCCATATGAACGATTCGCGGAGCTGTGAACAATTGGCTCAAGATTTGGCTCGTGAAAACAATAACGAGTCATCAGGGGAGGAGGAGGAGGACGAGCAACGTACGGGTGGTGATGATGACTATTCGTACACAGCTAGCTAACGACGATAGGCGTTTTATGTAGGATCTTAGTATGTGTAATAACATAAGACGAGACTTGTTACGTTTGTGAAAACAAGGATTAGTATTTTATCGTGACGAGGATTTTGTTGAATGGAATTTGAGTTTAGTAGTATTGTAAAAGTGGATTTGTTGAATTGTATTTAGTAACGTTTGGAGTAATTTACGAATTATGGATTTTTGGTATTGTAAACGTTTAGTGATTGTTATTGTATGTATTGTGGATTTGCCGAATTCTGAGATTTGTGAAATTAGATTTTTTCCAAAAAAATCTGGAAAACTGACAGGCGTCCAGTTTTTATTTTTGACCGCCAACACTTTAGTGTCGACTGTAGACCCTAATCACAATATTAGTTCGAACAATGACGACCCTAAACTTAGTGCTATACCGACGAGGAATACCACTATTAAGTGTTTCAATAAATATCAAACCTTAAGGGGTACGACATTGTCGACCCAAAGTTCAAGTGTAATGTCTACCCTAAGAAATTAAATCATTAACTATGGTTTATCTTATGTAACAATGTTGTAATAAATAAAAAGTATACAGGTATTCCCCCCCCCGAAATGTCGTACCCAAAGTGTCACAAAGGCATTGTACGACCCTAAACATTAGTCAAACTATTTTGTTGAAATAGTTGTGGTCCCCATTGTCGACCCAAATTCAACAGGTATTGTCGACCCCAAAAATTTTGGGTCGAGAGTTTTGGATCGAGTTCTTAGGGTCGAAATTGTCGAACCTAAACACTTTGGGTTGACACCCTTTGTAATTTAGGGTCGAAATTGTGGACCCTACACCCTGAAAGTCCCGTTTACCATTATTTCAGTAATTGTGAATTCAAGTTTCTCTTAATTTAAACAATTATAACAGTATAATAAATGTTTCCTATCAATTAATCAAAGAAATACTAATTCTTCATGTTGTCAATTTACATTGTTGTGCATTAATAATAAATTAGCCGTATTTAATATTAAACATGTGTACGCATGTGATAAACTTATAAAATGGAATAAGAATGAATCTTCATTGAACGCATATAATAAAAATAATTTTTTTCGAATATTCTTACTTAAACTCGCATAGAGGAAAAACATGAGTTGTTCGTATACGTACAATATCGTCTTATATTCATAATAATTCGTGCTTTCATTTTTATATTAATAATCTTGTGCAAATATATGTTGTATTTTTAAAATGACATATATTTTGTATTTTTAAAATATAAAGTTTATGGGTACAAAGTGTAATGCTTTATTTGTTTATTTTTTAAATTTATTGAAATGATATATATTTTGAGGCCCCTATAACATTGAAGCCTTGAACAGTTGCACACTTCGCACACTATCAAATACGACTTTGATGTTAACTAGTGTTTTTAAAAAGAAATATTATATAGAAAGAACTAAAGAACCATTAGTATTTGAACTTTGGTAAGGTAGAACCAAAATTTCATTATCAAATCTTCTTATCGACTCCTTCCCACCATCTTTCTCATTATTAAAACTGGATAATTCACTTGTACCATTAATGGGCTTTTACATTTAATAAATAAAATTATATAAGTATATGATTTATACAATTAATTTAGTTAAGAGTATATAAATTTAAAGAGTGAACGGTTATGTGAAGAGTACAAGCATTTTTATGCCATGTCAAATATTTCATATTTTGAAACATTACCGAAAAGCTACAATAGAATAATTTGTAAAATAATGTAGACAGTAGCATATAGTGTAATTAAGCTATGTTTGATAAGAATTAATTTGTCAAGCGTTTTGGAAACAAAAAACGATTAAGAAACTAGCGATTTGAATTATAAAGCTATATTATAACAAGAAACCAGCATTTGAATTTTGTGTAATCACTCCTAATCAAAACGCTTCATGAAAAAGCAATTGAATCTTCTCGCTTGCATTATGATTTGTAAATTACATATATATTCTTAAAATACAAACTGTGAAAGCAATTTTTTAACACGTGAAACGCACGTCCCGGATAATTTATAACTAGCGCATCATGATATTCATGTAGTGTCATACATGTAAAAGTAATGGGTATATCAAAATAATAACTCTGATACTTATTTAACTAGTTCTTTTATATTAACAAGGTTTTTAAATCGCGCTCCGCTGCAGAGCGTGAGGTTTTACGTTAATCTATGTTAAACAGAGTTGTTCGTTAAGGATGGATGTTTTAACAATGGGTAAAACAAAGGGACTATTTACATAATTTTTTATGGATCACTTTTCCAATGACAGGTAAACATAATGGATTTTTTCTGTACATTTTTTTAAAATGTCAATCATTAAAGACTAACTTTGCAACGGAACGATAACCCAAGTACTATTTGCAAAATTGTCAATCATTAAGGACTAACTTTGCAATGGAACGATAACCCAATGACTATTTGCGTAAAGTGTTTACTCGGGAGTGGTGAAAATTTGTGTTGGGAGTGGTGAGTACTGATAAATGTAATAGAGTATAAATTGATGGCGGTTGTCGTAAGAGGACTTTACTACAAGAAGTTTAACACTCCCTAGGCATAGTACCTACCCGTTATTAGTAGTATCAGCAACACTCGAGGGTTGTTTATCGTTTCTCTAGGGGAATAGGTGATCTAAATGTTAAAGTTGTATATAAAAATTCCCAGGATTTTGCCAATAAATAGCAAAATAGATTCAGGGGGGGGGGGGGGGGGGGGGGAGGGGGGGGCCCAAAAGAATGGAAATATGTGTGCTTTTGTGTCATAATGTGCAGGAAAGGATATCAAAGTCAAAAAGAGCAAAAACGAGCAAAAAACCGACAAGAAACGGAAAAGACAAGTGATCAAGTACAAGAGAAAGATTTGAAGCCATTTTTAAAAGCCGAAAAAGAAAGTAGAAATATTCAATTAATGCCAAAGAAAGTCAATGAAGACCCAATTGAAGTCAAAGGATCAATAATGACAAGTTTTCAAAGTTTAAGGGCTCATTTGGATGTTTTGAAAGTCCAAGGACCAAAGATTGTCAAAGTTAGAAAGTTAGTTATTAAGGAGGAAAAGGAGATAGCAACTACAAGGGCCAGAAGTGTAAAGTTTCAAAGTCATTTTTACACTACACGGATTGAAAGAAAACACAAGGACTAGTTGTGCATATACCCCAAACTTTCAAACAAAGAAGCGGTATAACTCTTCTCCCTAACAACCTTCTAACCAATTTTCCCGCCAAAACGCCCAACTTCCCCAAATCCCTTCCCAGTTTCTCCCTACTCTTCCCCACCTCGTATTTACCCATTTCCACATCATTTTGTACATGTGGCAACTTCCTATTGGTCCGAACACATCACCAATTAGATCCAACGGCTTAAATTCAAACCAAAGAGATCCAACGGCTATGAAGGATGGAAGTTCTCATCTTCTTTTCATTTTCTCTATAAATAGAAGCTTAAACATTCAGAGTTAATTAGTGTGTGAGTTTTTTTAGTTCAGTCTATTTTGTAATTTTTTTTCTTTTTAGTTCATGTGTACTATTCACTTTTCGAAATTAAGCTTTTAAAGTTTTCAATTCAGTTGTACTTCTTGATTCTTATTTTGTACTCTTCTTTTAACAGTAATAAAGCAAGTTGTGTTGAGTTTGATTTAAAGTTTTCATGTTATAAGCTGTTTTTAGGTAATAAGCTTGTAATAAGATAAATTTAGCTTGTTCTTTTTTCTATTGTTCTAAAATTGTTCTAAAATTGCTAAAAGCTTTTTAATACTGAGTTTGTCTATTATTGTTCATAAATGGTCATTTGAATTCAGTTTGGATCAATATTGGAAGCAATGAGGAGTAATAAGCTCAAATTAGCTTATTGAGCTTAAGCTCTTGGTATAGAGGCTAGGAGCCATTAGAATTGTGTTTAAAGGTCACTCACTCAACAAGAGTGACCTAGGGTTCAGAGACTACAAGATAAAAGGTTTAGTTTAATATTTTTAAATTTCAGTTTATACCTAGCTTAATCCATTAGCTTATTTCTTTGCAATTTTGTGCTTAAACTTGTTCAAACTTGCTTAGTTAGTTTAAAGATGCAGTTACTTTAAGCTGGTGTAGTTAGAATCCATTTTAGGTTCACATACATGCGTTTAATACCTGTCATTAATAAGGATATAGCTAGCTGAGTAACTAGTTTATTTTTGATAATAACTGAAGGTTTTAGTGTAAAATAGCTTTAATAAGGTGATTTAAGTTAGAGTAGATATAAAGTTTTAGCAGTTTTAGCTTTAAAGTAGATTTTAAGTCAAATTTAGTAGGGACAATTTATGTAAAGGAGTGTTTGGATTAACACAACTTTGACTCTTAAAGTCAATTGCCAAAATTTTAATTCATTTCTTTAGTTGAGTTTTTCATTAGAGACAAGATTTATAAAGGTTTCAGAAGTTAAATTGCATTTTTAAAGTTTTTTTATAGTTTAAAAATAGTGTTTTTAGCCAGGACAAGTTTTAAGTGTAAAATAGTTTTTAGAGTAATGTGATGCCAGGATTAGAGTTCTGTTTGGTAAATGTAGGTATTATAACACTAAGTGAGTGAGCTCATGAGTTTTTTAGTTAAGATAACTGCCTGCACTTGAGTTTTACCAATTACATCAGCATCAGCATATTAACTTTAGATTAATACTGTTGTTGCCAACTACTTTCTAGTCATTTTCTAGCATTGTAATTAGGATAGAATTTAGTTTTAAGTCATCTAAGTGTTACTCTATTAGCTCTTTAAAATTCATCTTTTAAGTTTCATTTATAAGCTTTAGGTTAGCTTGTAGGTTCTTGTAAAAGTGATATAGCAGCAGCTGAGAGTACTAGCTTATTACTTTTGGATTTCTAATTTTTAGTTGTCATTTCAAAAAGCCTTTTATCTAGGTTTGTTCTATATTCATAGAATAGCTTATATTCAAAATTTTAGCTTCTAGGATTTAGTTTTAAGCTAGTTAGCTTAATAGGATTTGCTAAATTTCAGGGATTAGGCTGAACCTTACTTTTTAAGATCAATTTCCTTGTTAATCTTGTATATTTTTAGCTTAAGTCTTTTTAGAAATCTATAGTACACATTATAAGCTTCATTTAGCTTCTTTTGGTTTTCACTTTCATTAAGTAATAAGCTAGATATAAGCCATAGTTTAGAAAAGTAGAAATTTTAAAGCAAAGCCTTAGTTTCTGTAATACAGATTAAAACACTTAATTTTTAGCTTATTCAGTGGATAAAAGTTCAAAGTGCTTTTATTAAAGTTGTTGTGTATAAGCTCAGGAGTAACTTTGTAGTTTTAAGCTTTTGCTTATTCTCATTTTTTAGATAAGCCAAAAATAAGCTAAATCGTAGGGTCTGTTTGGTACTCTTTAGATAGTTAAAGGTTTCCTGTTTTCACTATAGTGTAATTTCCTTTTATTTTTCCCGCCTACCCTTTACTTTCATTTGTTTCACTTTCTACCCTGTCTTTTTAGAATAATAAAATAGTCTGGATTAAACATTATAATATAGTTTTATTAGGTTTTAGGTTTTAATTAGCAAAATTAGGGTTCAATTGCTTAGTAAAAATTGGGCATTTTTATACCATTAAATTTCTGCACATTTTTAGTAGTTAAAAATCATTTTTCTTTATTTTTCCAATTGAATTTGTATTTTCTAGAAATTAAAATAGGTTTTAGGTAATTTCTTTTTCTTAAGAAATTCATAGAAAATAGAAAAATAGTTGGAAAAATCTAATTCTTTTTGTAATAATTTTCTTTTTCATTCTAGTATTTTTGAAAAATAAAAATAGAATTTTAGTGTTAAATTTTAGAAAAAGTTTATTTTAGTTAATTCATTTTTCTTTAAAAAATCATAGAAAATTCAAAAATAGCTAAAAAATTCTAATTCTTTTTCCTAAAATTTTCTTTTTAAATTTGTGATTTTTAGGTATAAAATTTGTTAAAAGAAGTGCCTTAGATTTTAAATTCTAGTTTTAGCTCACATTTTTAATTCACGTTTGTTAATTTTTCGTATTAGTTAAACGTTTTTAATTCTTTAATTGTTTTTAGTTTAATTGTGCTATTATATTCGTAGTGTAATTCAAAATTCAAAAATCCTTTATCCATTCTTGACTCGAATCCGAATTATTACCGAATTTCAATTCACGACTTCGTTGGGATACGACCCGAGAAGAAAATACTTCCCGGTTAAAAATATACGTATTGTGTTTTCTTAAGTGAGATTTTATCCTTTTATTTCTCTTGTTTGAGAAGTAATTTGGAAAGAATTGTCACGGGATTTATACTATACATATATAAATTTGACTAGTGCTTACACACGCATACCAAATTTTGGCGCCGTTGCCGGGGAAGACGTGAACGATTTTTGAGGATATTCGTTGAAGTAGAGTTTTGAAGACCCTTCCTTTTTGGAAGTTACTTTGCTATTTTTGTTTATACTATATAAAAATACAAAACATTCATTAATTCGATTCCTATCGAATTAGTTAAAAAAATAATAAAAAATAAAATAAACATATTTGGATACTAGCTATCCATCTTAAACCATTCCAATAAACAACAAAACTAATCGTGAGTTACTTGCGAGGTACGACGGACCTTCGAGTTTACAAACTATAAGGTGAGTATAAGGAAAGGTGATAGCTACTTGCTAAGAAGTCATTGCGGCTCGCTAAGCCTTTCCGCTCATTTGTGCGTAATCTTGGAGACTTATCGTGAAGCTTGTAATTAACGGTTACCAAAAAAATATTTTTCTTTTTGTTTTCCTTCCTAATAAATACTAAAAAATTCCAAACCTACCACACCCCTCAACATTACACAAGTTGAACCCGATGTTGGGTATTGCCCTTGTTGCATCTTAAACCCCAAAAAACAACTTTCTTTCCTTTGAAGTGGGGTATCAATTGGATTGAATCCTCACTCACTCGACCTCATCCACTCCTAGAGTTCTAAGAGATTATCATCCACTAAACGTCTCCGCTCCAAAACATCTCCTATCACAACTTAATCTCATGAAAAAAAAAAAAATTTGTCCTCCATATAATCGTCAAACCCTTTTGTGTCGCAAGCAAGTCAAATAAATTCTTCTATGGCTCTTGGATTTTTCTTAATTGTATTTAAAATGCTTCTAAAGCATATTGTTTTTCTTTTTATGTATGTCTTGTGTGTTGTTTACACTCCATTGTCCATAAATGAATAAAGGTATCTTTTGCTTTGATGTTTGCTTGCACTGTCATATTTTTCTGCACACTTACTGGCCTACTTGTTAGAAGTATTTGTATTATTCTAACTCGTTTTTGAAGCCAAGAAACCATAGCTCGATTCCTTGGTGCCCTCGAACGAGGGGGCACACATTCTATGGGGGATGCATTATCTCTGTCTCGATTTGACTAGCAATTCTCGACGATGTCTTTTTGATTCTACAAAAAGGGGGAGAAATGACTTGAAACTCATTAAATACTTGTTTAAAAATAATTTTACATTTAATGAGTTTAAATTTTGTAATCATCAAAAAGTGGGAGATTGTTGATAAAATATAATGCCTAAAAACATTACTAATATTTTTCACATCTTTACGTTTTGATAATCACAAAATATAAAAACGTTCAATGTAAAATTAAACGTAAACAAATAATTAGTAGTAAATTTTCATTTTGAAAAGTATATCACTTAAATGTATGAATAAATAAATGCTTAATGCATCTTATAATCAAATGAAATTTTTATTAAACCTCACACTTTTATAAAATATTATAAACATTTTATAAACATTACAAAACATTTTCTACAATTAAAAGAAATTTTTTATTAAAAATAAACATTTTGAAATTCAAAATTTTGTCCTAACGGCTAGAAAAAGTTCCTGAACATTTCCCCTTCACTAAAGGACAAACTGGGAGCGCACTATCCTAGGGTGTGGCCCTTAAATTTACACGGGTGGACCCTTTAAATTAAGGTGACATCCACCCTATTTAAATGGACCGCCCCTAGTAGACGCTCCTCCAGTTTGTCTAATAATACTAGTTTTTCCCTCACTATTTTCCTTCAGCATTTTTGCACTCATTCTTTCTGCTCTAAAGACAGCCAGCATATCCTCTCCAAAAAATCTTTGATCATTTAATGATAAAGCTTTGTTTCCAAGTGATTCAAGCTTAATTTCTTAAGTGAAAGGAGAAGGAATTTCTTTTCATCATCAAGTGAAGAAGTATTATACTTAGTGTGCATCGCAAATTTTCCTTTGTTGCATCCATATCACATACGTGTAAATTTTTTGTATATCTTGTATTTGTGTGTAGAGTAGTTAGATCTTGGCGTCTTTGTAAGTATAGTTGATCGTGGTGATCTTTACCAATGTGTTAGATAGTTGTGATATAAATAGTATGGTGAAGTGAAGTCTTGAAGTTGTAAAGAAGTTGTGAAGTTATGAAGAAGTTGTGAAGTTGTGAAGATGTTGTGAAGTTGTGAAGTTGTAAAGAAGTTGTGAAGTTGGGAAGTTGTGAACAAGTAGTGAAGTCGTGTTGTGATAGATTGGTTCTAGCTAAGATTAGAACTCAACATTTAGCTTTGTGTCGTAAATCGGTGATGCAACTTGTGTACGTTTTTTTCCGCATAAGGGAGCTTTGTTGACATGTGAAGGAAATCTGAGTTAGGTGCTCGGGGAGTGGAGTAGAGCGAAGAGGTGCTTCGTTACTCGAACCACTATGTAAATCTGCGTTATGGTTTGATTGTTCTTACTCTTATCTATATTTGTCTTTCAATTATTTTCTCATACTATTCTATCAATTATCTAGTATAAGCATATGTTCATGATTGAGTCAGTATTGAATTTCACATAAATTTTGAATCTAGAATTTTTACAAAAAACACTTTTAAAACTTAAGTTAAAAGCAGGTAAACTATTCAACCCCCCTTCTTGTTTCCACAAATCTATATCAAAAAAACCCTAAAACCCCCTAACCACTAATCCCTATTTACCAAAAACCTAAACCCACTATACCATTAGGTATAATATCACAAGTGATATATATAAATTAACTTCAAAAAATATAAACCAAAAACCTTAAACCCTAACCACTAAACCTCATACAAAAAATCTTTATAAATCCCCTAACAACTAGATATAATATCACAAGTGATATATACATAAATTCTAAAATCTATACCAAAAACCTTAAACCCCTAACCACTAAACCCTATACCAAAAACCATAAACCCCTAAACACTAGGTATAATATCACAAGTATATATAAACTTTAAAATATATACCGAAAACCTTAAACCCTTAACCATTAAACCATATACCTAAAACCCTAAACCTTAAACGGCTAACCACTAGGTATAATATCACAAGTGATGTATACATAAAATTTAAAACCTATACCAAAAATCATAAACCCATAACCACTAAAGCTCATACCCAAAACCCTAAACCCCTAACCACTAGGTATAATATCACAAATGTTGTATACATAAACCACTAAAGCCATTTTTTGTAGTACGCGGGTGAGATACGGCTTCCAGGAGAATATGTATAACCAACATTTCAGTAACTACGTTTGATTCTCATTGATAATGATGTTGTTCTTGAACTAGTGATGAAATAATCACCTCTATTTGATTTATGTTTAACTAGCGACCTTGATGATTGAAAATTTAAAACTTGAACTAAATTCTAAAAGCTAGACATATGTGAGATCATATAAAGGTATGCATAAACAACACATTTCACCGTTTGGTATGAATCAGTTTAACGCAATAGATTCAAATGTCAATGTTACTTTGTTGTGATCCTATCTCATAATAGCAATCATGATAAGATGTTCGAGCATCTCCAATGCTATGGACTTCATCACGTTTACAACGCAAAGGTACATTTGGAAGTTGAAACCGCAAAGCTTACGCTTAAATACTTTACTATGGTTTTAATCAGATTATTGCGTATACGTGTGATAATGAGATAATCTGAATCAAAACGCACTCCCAAACACCCCGTATATAATAGATAACTAAAATTTTATGAAACATATAAGGACCTTTTTAACTTTTTCTTTTTTTTGAGAAAAGTTAACATTACATATATCCCACATAGGCTAGAGAAATGAAATGTTAGTTCGTTTATATACTAAGTGGTGTTTACTAATAATACATGTTTAGAATAATATTATGTTTCACTTAAAGGCGTGGTCGTGAAATTTGTAGAAGTTCTGGGTTACATTTTGGATATAATATTTTCATTATAAATGTTTGCTAAAACTATAAACATGTATTTAGATACATAGAAGTGTCAATGCGGGCAAATGATATGTGTAATGTAGCGGGTAAGTTACGCCGTTGGTCATTAGGTATCATTGTAACACAAGTCCTTTCGTACAAAAGTAAATTAACTTACAAAATGACTTAAAGGCGGTTACACTAGGTGTCGTATTAATTTTTTTCTATAAGAACTTTCAACCTTACATTCAGTAAGTAGTGTAAATATTACTACTTCCGTCTTAAAATTATTGTCCACTTTTTTATTTTGGTATGTCTAAAATAATTTGGCCCTTCCAAAATAAATGTTCAAGGTCCGCCATTGCTTACATCCCACATAAATTGAAGAAAGAAATGTTCTTTGGTTTATATACAACTCTGTATACTAATAATACATGTTTAGAATAATATCCTGTCTCGCGTTATACTTTGCTGAATGAAGTTCATGTAAACGAAAATTAAACTTCTTTCTCATGAGTAATCGCGAAATTAGTAGAAGTTCTCAAATTTTTGTATTTATATTAACTTTTTCTTTTCTTAACATTTGCTTTAAATTTTGACTTACAAATATTATAGTGCATATTTACGACTTTTTGAGTACCTAGATTGTTGGTAATCACTTTTGAAAGTTAGACGATCTAGGTCGGTTTTTATTTAATAACAACTAATCATTTAAAAAATCATCATACTCGACACAAAATATTTTTATAAACATCGAATAAAAAACACTTACGTGTATATTAATGATCCGAGACGATCTTCTATGACTCGGTCGCAAAATAATAACGCTAACAAAACAAAAAAGTTGGCAACAGTGAGAATACTTCTTTTTGGGATGATTCTTGGTTAGGAGAGGTTGCGTTGAAGGTTCTTTATAAAAGGTTATATGCTTTAGAGATGTGTAAATCTATTAGTGTGGCCGAGAAAATGGGTCATCCCTCTTTGTCTCATTCTTTTCGTAGGATGCCAAGAGGTGGTGTGGACCAGGAAAATTATGGTTTACTTTGCTCGAAAGTTGCTGATCTTGTGCTCCCAAATATATCAGATAGATGGTGTTGGTCTTTAGAAGGCTCACAAGAGTTTTCGGTTAAATCCTCTCGCATCTTAATTGATAATACAATCTTGCCGAAAGCTGAAGTTTCAACTAGATGGCTTAGAGTCGTTCCCATCAAGGTAAATGTTCATGCTTGGAGGGTTTGCTTGGATAAATTACCTACTAGAGCTAATCTTTCGCTTAGAGGAATGGATATTCCATCAATTGCTTGTCCCCTTTGTAATTCGTCTGTGGAATCCACTTCCCATATTTTTTTCGCTTGTCCCTTGACTCGCCAAGTTTGGAGAAATTTTTTGATTTGGTGGGAACTTGAAGATGTGGCTTTTAATTCCTATAACGAGTGGCTCATCTGGATTGTCAATATTCGTTTACATAAGCAATTGAAGGTGTACCTTGAAGGTATTTGTTACGTGATGTGGTGG
The DNA here is from genome assembly GCA_026074375.1 of Tanacetum coccineum. Classification (NCBI taxonomy): domain Eukaryota; kingdom Viridiplantae; phylum Streptophyta; class Magnoliopsida; order Asterales; family Asteraceae; genus Tanacetum; species Tanacetum coccineum. Next base: position 17,934 of record BQNB010023384.1, read on the forward strand.
TTAATTTGGCGCTTCAGAAATTAATTGCTCTTTGGGAATTCTCAACCAAGGCGTGCTCTCTTATTCGATGATGTAGTTCAATTTTCTTATACGTGGTGCTCTAGTCGATCTAAATGTAATGTTAATTGGGTCACTTGGTTACAAAACCCTAATTTTGTTATCTTGTAATCTTTTCTAGCTTCTTGCTAGTGTTTTTATAAAAATCTGCTGTTAATTTTTTTTTAATAAAACTAGCAATAAAATGCTTACAATGCTATCTATAACACTATCGGACAAAGAAAATTTCGTCTCGTCCCTTCCCTTTCCTAGCCGTGGGTTCGAACAACACCAAAACACGAAACCAAACCCACGTGCCCATGTTGACCAATAGTCCATGGAGATATGCCTTTCATTTCTAGTTGATTATCTATATAGAGGGAGTGAAAGAGAGTTTTGGGGAGGAGCCTAAATTAGCTTACACATTGTAAACAAATAACAAAGTCAGTGTGTAATTTTGTTTTAGAGAGAAACTATTAATACAAAGAATCATTTCCCAAAAAAAACATATTGTGTTCTCATATTCATTTACTGTTATTCAGTCATCTGTTTGCAGATTCGTTGCTCATTTCGTGTTCGAAATTGTAAACGGATCAAGTGGTATCCAGAGCACCGTTCCTACCTGTGTATGGTGAAAACAATGTCTGATTACAAAGCTTCCGCCGAACCTCTCACCGAGTTAAAAACTCATCGAAGACCACCAAACAAAAACCAACCCACGTTAACAATGGCAGCAGAAGGAAGTACTCCCCCGGGTTTAAGTGTGACACCGAAGAAGATCAACCTAATGAGACTCACGGGAGTCCGCCTCGTGGTTCTCACAAACCATTCAAGGTTGAAGCTCGAATAGACATTCCATCATACGATGGAACCGTTGATGCCGAAAAGCTAGACTCATGGCTCGATCAACTCGAAACTTACTTTACTCTATACGGTTTTACTAGCACCGCGAAGGTTTCTTTCGCACGACTGAAGTTGACAAGCCATGCCTTGGCTTGGTGGAATGCTCAACTTAAGATGACGAGAGACGAGGAGATCACGTGGAATGAATTCAAACGTCTTTTACGGCAAGAATATTATCCTATGGGATATTCGCAAGATCGATGGTCAAGGTGGCATAATCTTTGACAACAACGCGGACAATCCGTTCAAGAGTACACTACCGAATTTCGGCGTCTTGCGGTGATGTTAGGAATTTCAACAGCTTATGAAAATGTCTTCACCAAGTATGTTGCGGGCCTACAACGGCAAATTCAAAACAAGTTACGAATGTATTCGTTAAAAGACATTTCTAGTGCAAGTCGTATCGCTATGGCCATCGAAGTGAAAAGTAAAAATGGTGGAACAAAGATAGAAGAAAATATGAAAGAGGAAGCACTAGAGAAAAAGATTACTGTGACTTCTAACAATTCCAAATTGTTTTGTGGAAAATGTCAAATTTCAGGTCACGTTGAAGAAAAATGTTGGAAAGCACATCCCGAACTCTTTCCAAAAAAATGGGTAAAGAACGATCGAGGAAGGCCCACCGTAGCGACAACAATTTCTAATGAAGCGATCGAACTTGGTCAAGTTGAAGAAGTAGATAAAAGCTTGACACTCATGGTGAAACCAACGTCAGGGCTAACAAAAGAGAAAGAAGAGTTGTTCACTTTAAAGATCCAAGTGAAACAAGAATTGACCGAGGCCATCGTTGACACCGAAAGTGAGAAGAATTTGATATCTTCTAGCCTTGTTGAACGTTTGGGTCTCGAGACAACACCACACCCTCGACCATATTCCTTAGGGTGGATAAAGAAGGACGTTGATACACAAGTGAACCGACAATGTAAGTTTCGTTTTGCCATTACAAACCAATTTATCGATGAAGTCACGTGTGAGGTTGTTCCTCTCGATATTTGTCAAGTAATTTTTGGTAGTCCATATCTTTGGGAACGAGACGCGGTTTATTTTCGACGTGCTCAAAAGTATGAACTTGAGAAAGACGGTAAAAAGTATATTGTTAACAAAAGCAATATCACGAAAGATGATGACTTAGTTAAGGCTTTTCATGCAAGAAGGATGGTGAGTGCAGCGATTAAGTGTTCGACTAGTCAGCGCTAGTCTTCTTCACCGGAAAAGGGGAGGCGTGATCCGAGACGATCTTCTATGACTCGGTCGCAAAATAATAACGGTAACAAAACAGAATAATTATTGAAAAAAGTCCACTAGTCTTGCAATCTTTTCGGTTAAAAAGAGACGTGAATTACGGATTATTGGGAATTACAATTTCGAAGCCTTGCATAGCATGAGATATGTGACCATGAATCCACGTGCCCATTGGTTGCACCAATAGTCCATGGAGATATGCCTTTCATTGTTGATTTTCTATATAGAAGGATGAAAAGTGCGTGTTGGGGAGGAACGCCTAATTCAGCCTTACACATTGTAAACAAATAACAAAGTCAGTGTGTAATTTTGTTTTAGAGAGAAACTATTAATACAAAGAATCATTTCCCAAAAAAAACATATTGTGTTCTCATATTCATTTACTATTATTCAGTCATCTGTTTGCAGATTCGTTTCCGTGTTCGAAATTGTAAACGGATCAATTAATGTCTATTTTTATTTTGTCCTTTTTGTGTTTTTTGGATGATCATTTTTACCATCTAAGATAAATTACATATACAGAGACCTGTAAATGATCCAATCTTAAACTATATTCGCTTTTACATAAATAGTTCTATGATTTGCAAAATATTGCATCAACCACCTGAAATATTTTTATCATATTTATGCATTTTTATATACGTATTCATGCTTTTATATACGTTTTTATATACGTAATTATATATGTTTTTATCTATGTTTTTATATACGAATTTATATACGTTTATATCTACGTTTTTATGAATACACGATGTTGTTCAAAGCCTCAACCATTTTTTTAAGTATTCGGGTGAAATACAAATTCTGGGATGATATACAACCAACATTTTTGCAACCACGTTGGTTCTTTCTTGAAGTAGTGATGAAACATCCACATCTACTTGGTTTAAATGCTTAACTGGCAATTGAAATTTGCAGTTAGACATATGGAAGTCATCTATTCCGGATATACACAAGCAACACCTTATACTCGATAGAGGATCTCCTTGTCATTTGCTCCACTTAAAAAAGTGTACTTGGCATCAATTAACGGAGTACCTTCAATTCTTCAAAAGAAGATAAATGGGTGTATATGAACACATAAATGATACTAAAGTTTCATGATACAACATTTAGCTACTATATTAATTTTTTTCTTTCTATAAAAGACCTTTCAATCTTATATCCCACATAGGTTGAAGAAACGAAATGTTGTTTGTTTATATACTAGTGTGTATACTAATAATGCATGTTTAGAATAATAATATATGTTTCGCGTTATACTCTGCTAGATGAAGTGCATATATTCGAAAATTGAACTTCGTCCCAGTAGTATCTGTGAAATTTGTAGAAGTTCTCAATTTTTTATATTTAAATTAACTTTTTTGTTTCTTAACACTTACTTCAAATTTTGATTTGCGAATACTATATTACATATTTATGATTTTATGAGTACCTGGATAGTTAGTAATCATTGTCGAAAGTTAGACAATGTAGGTAACTATTTAAGAAAGATAATGGTCAATATTGTTGGGTTTTTATATCTATTTAACCATTAAATATATCACGAGTACGCAGCGGAAAACATAAACACGTATAGAATATGTAATTAACAAAGAGATCAAGAAGTGTGTACCTTTTAGCAATAAATGAAACCACCTTCTTGAATATACACGTGTGTATAAATAGAATACCACGCAAACTAATAAAGTTTACAAAGTAGATAACCTCTATGGTGTGCATACACTACACGTCACCGAGATACGTTAAGATGCTAGTCTTTTCTTCACGAATAAAACAACTCAACGTTCTTGTTTCTTGAGTAGAGTCAATCGAACAACAAAAACCTTTTTGTTTTCTTTGCATCCAATCGGTATAGAGAAAAGGGAATTAATGCATTTAATTTAGTATATCATGGATTCATGCATCGTATAAATAGTAATTCATAGCAATAATGTATACTGACATGCATATAACTTTTCACGAAAAAGAGATTCATATGTTATATCTTTTTAATCGTCATTTATTTAATGAAGTTTTTAGGAGTGAATATATCTCCACTAAACTTGTCTCCAAGTTAGGACTAGAACCCCTCCTCAAGGTTTTCTTAAACGACACTCCCATCCCCTGCAACTCTTTTAGTTCTAACCGGTCACAACCAACACCCCACGAGTTTTGTTTTTCGTACTAACAAGTCCTTTCACTTGTTAATATCTATTAATTAAATCTAACGTCTAACGTAATAATTAAAGACCGTTTAATTATTTCGTGAAACATATTAATATAATTAATATACAATAAATATATTAATTACATTAATAAACGTATCCTCTGTATATACGCGCGTGCCCCCATAGGCTCACGTATTTCCGGTCGTATATTAATTTATGATATGGACATATCCCAACAGCTCCCACTTGGACATGTCACAAATAAATATAACAACATTGGTAAGCGTCTAGCACACCCCAATGTTTCCAGAAATAATGAGTTACTTTTCATAAAGTCATAGTTAAATGATTTAAGTATTTACAATCTCTTTGTTTCTGATGCTGTGTTAAAAATGGATACGGATCAATAGTCATTCCATTAATTAACGATTCTGTTTCTCGTATATATGATTAATCTAGATTACCAAAAATCATTGAGACATATCTACATGAGTTTTTAGTGCGGCCACGATACATCTGATTAACCCTACGAGGAGCCCAGTGGCATCATACTTCAACTATTGAAGGAACAAATTCTATATTGACTTCAAGTGTCCAGTCATCATGTACCCCCCCCCCCCCGCAAAACCATTATGACATAGCCCTTATTAGTTACCTTATTCAGGACAACTTAAACTATATCAAGAAGGAATATCCACATATGCAAAACCTACTTGCATCTCAAGTCTAAGGATTTAGTAAATTAAAATCACTTACAAGATTCACTTAATGACGCCAATCCATAAAGTGATAATCTTGTTAGTGGGAAATCAATATCATCTTATAAATAACATGTAGAGTTTTTGGTGGACTTTATCCTTATATCTTCGCCATATCAAATATCTCCAATATCACCAATCACTCAGAATTGTCTTAGTTTAACACTATTCCTATATTGTTAATCGACAACGGATTAATTTAGAATAATAACTATTATTATTCATGGATTTAAACATGCAAATATATGACACTATTTTATATTAAAATATAACCACATACCACGATCTTTATCATTTAATAAAATTGTCTAATATCCTTATCCAAATACTAAATAGATCAAATGCATGATAATTCTAGTTGAACGATCATGCCTCAAGATACGACGATCGTACTTGCTGACATGGCATGATTTTTATAATTCAACTAGCTATGATCTTTCGGAATTTTGAGAATACTTATTTCAAGAATTCAATAATGAAGCTCTTGAATATGTATGATGATGTTTGTTCATATATAATCAAATATCTCGACACACTATACCATACGTGTGTAACACAACTATTGACACAATCACTTCCACAGCTTCAAAACTGTAAAGCAATCTGGTACTATAATGATAAAGCAACTAGTTCTCAGACCCCCCCCCCCCCCCCCCCCCCCCCCCCCCCCCCCCCCCCCCCCGTGCAACAATTAGTCCACATGGTCAACATCCAAAAATGAAATCATACCATGACTAGTATTGAGTGTCATCTCAAATCGATTTAGCATCCGTGTACACAAACAACCCCATGCTTTTAAAATCCGTAAACAATGAATAGTATCTTAAAATGTTTTTGTCACCACATGAACATTCCAAGTTCATTGTTTATTCTTATTACAGCTAAAATTTGTTGCAAAATATACCTAAGATTTTATTACTATGGACAATCATAAGCTAAGAAGATTCCAAATCCAACACATATTCCCAATTAAAAAATATTCAAATTCTATAATTATCTAATAACTTTCGATTAAATACCAATGTTGTCAAATCATCTTGCATTCATGCATGATACAACTATTTCTTTACACAATATGATGTACATAACAATCCTATTAGGTCCTAACTCAAGATTCATTCATGTTCCCATCTTAATCAAAGTTAATTATCCATTAGACTTTTCTAAATGGTATGTCTAATTGTGTTAGATTTATATACCGCATATGTTCATAGCAATGAACATATAATTTCAAGGTTGTATATTTAATTTCCTAAATCTTTCAGGTGAAAGGAACCGAAAATATAATACTCCCACTAGCTTTTAGAAATTCTTAGGAGTTATCTTTATTTAACAATAAACATAAGATTATTCTCCTAGATGCTTGCAATGATCCATACTTGGATTCTTAGCCGCTCGTACACTTCATAAAGATTATATAAATTCATAAACTCCTTTGATTTCTCTTCGTCCTCGCAATAGTAATCATCAAAGGAAGATGGTTTTTAAATACATTTCATATTTCATCTATATGAACCCTAGTATGACAATCAATCATCTTTATATAATTAATGCACATAGAAATAATATTTAATCACAATCAATTGCTTGAGTATGATTAAAATCCTATCATAATGCATGCATCAAATATGTGTACAACATTGCCCTTATGAGTTTGAAACCAAGAACCAAACCACTTGGGTTTTTCTTCTCTTTAAAGAAACTCATTTTAACTTCATAGTCTAACCGTTTAGTTAAATATCAATCAAGTTTTAAATTGATTATCTTTGTGGACAGCATCTTAACATTCATAGTTTGAGTCATTTATCAAATTCAAAATTCAACAATGCATATTAATGGTTTCATCATGATACCGAATTCAAAATTCAATAATGCATCTTTAACAGGTTCTCATGATCCTGTGACTCATATTTCTCAATATTGAAATAACGTTTATCAATCAAGTATTTGAGGTATCCTTACGACTAATGAACGAGAATTTATAGTCATTATAGGTTTAACATTTTACATGTACCCATTTACTCGCAAAGCCTCAGTATGATATTCACTAGTGTGTTTAGAAGGTTATGTATTTTGTATTCTATATCTCTTCCAGATCTAAAACGCTCCCACTTGCTTTTTGTAATTAAAGACTCTTCTATAATTACTTAGCATGCAGAGTAGCAATTACAAGATACATTGACAGTTCCTGAGTTTAGTTTGTTAATATCATTCTTCATAAGACTTTTAACAAATTTAGATGTGTTATTAACCTTTTTAGGTGGAATTATATGAGTATAATTCAAGACATACTCAATTTCAAACCTACACAATTGGAGTAAATATTTAAGTTATCAAAATTCAAATAATTTCAAAGAATTTGATTCAACACATCAGACAACTTGAAAATTGTGGTATCTATGAGTAATTTTATTGTGAGACTTTATCACAATCTTTTAGATAACTTAATACCTTTTAGGTCACATACTTATCAATTATGTCAAACCAAATTGAATATATAATATTTAAAAACCTATTTGCATGCATTAATGTATACGACTTTAACTAGTTCAAGAACTCTATCCATGTTAACAATACATTATTTTGCCTTTGAAACAATTCTAGACTTATGTTCAATGCATGACCAGAGGATTAAAAATACATTATGTTATAAGTCTTTCATCATTTAAGGACTTCATGTTTATTAAATTTCCATTAAACCATAACATATTTAACTCAAGTAACTCTGAACGCCAACTCATGACTTCAGTAAAAATTTCAAGTTAATCAAGATTACTTCATTATTTGGGACATTCCAAGAGCACATAAACCTTTTACATGAAGAGTCTAATCTCAATTTAAGATTACTTCCTTTATTTTGGACATTTCAAAAACATATAAACCTTTTACTTGAAGTAGTCTATCAATTAAGATTACTTCATTATTTTTGACATTCCAAAAACACATAAACATTTTACTTGAAGTAGTCTTTAATTCATATCTCGACATATTGTTTCTTACCTTACGGTCAAGAAAACCTTTAATCATATCGTTATTGTCATGTGTTGTACCTTGCATACAATAAATATCTCCCACTTGTGCATGGTACAACATCATACATGTAGTCAAACAACACGACATTCGTTTGTTTATATGGACAATATGATAGTGTCACAGATATTAGCATTACAAGTAGATATTGAACCACTTTGTTTAATAAGAAATACTGCACGACTATCCTTAAAACCATGAGTGTCTATAGTTGGAAAATTATGCATTATATCAAGACAAGCGAGAAATAATCTTGGTTACTAACAAGATAAAAAACCTTGTAGCTCCTACTGAATTCGATAGCATCACATGAATGTCCCTTGTTCCCGAAAAAATTGGGGATGCTCCCACTGATTGACACTTTGTAAGTGGTTTTCATAACCATTGAAACAACCCCTAGTGATTTATTTATTTCCAACTCTATTTGAAATCTAAATTAGTAACATTTACTTGGATTTCAAAAGTTCTACTATGCAGATGAGGGACTATCCATCAATGCTATTGATTAACTTGAAAATTGGGCATGCAATTTTCTCCTTAATTTGGATTAAGACAAACAACTAGATATATTATCCTAGTTTGCCTTTACCATTTTACGGTAATAATGGTATTTTTCTAATCAAGAACTCATAAATACATCTTACATTAAGATGTTACCATTTGATAGGCTTGAAAGACATATTCTCTAGTTATCTATATGTCTTATATCTTTCAAAATATTCATCATAAAATCTATATGAAAATATAAGTCATGCAATATACTTAACTTTTAAGCTTGCTATGAGTTTGATTACATTAGGACAATTTCTACGTTCCTATTATAACTTTCCGGAGCAAGAAGGATATTAGTAATGAGTCTCCATGTTCCTTATAAGGAAAGGAGTCTCGGTTTGACTTCTTTGATAAAGAAACAAACCATTATTACGGTTTTTATCGTGCCATTAATACTATAATAAATCGCAAAATTCAATTTAGTATATTTCTGATAATACTCCTTGAAGAAAATAACTAACCCACGTTTTTTAGATAAATAATTATTTCCTAAGTTAGGACACCAACTTGACATACCACCACCACATCAGTTTGATCTGCTGAGGAAGCGTGTATTCAAAAGGTATCAAACGATGATAGTTCAAAACTATGCAACTCCTAAACCATATGGACCCTTAACTTTATTACAATATTATCTAGTAACATGTTTCCATCCATCTATGCCGCTGTTTAATAGGTCTAACCACAACAACGCTAAGTCGTCCAATCAAAAACTAGTGATTATGTAACACTCACCGTCTCAACGGAAAAGCGTATAATCACCTGAGATACAAATCTACACACGTCTCACGCATATGTAAAGAGCAATCTACAAGTGTTTTTCAAAATTGAAATGCAACAACTTAGTTGAAAAAGGGTATTTTATTTACTGACGTGTCCAATATGTACGTAGAAGCATCATACATCATCGTACATAGATTTTAATAAAAACTTTATTCTCAATTAAGTTATTTATTACGATTATCACCTATTATTATGTACCTATACATAAAAGTGAGACCTTAAATTGACGATTCAACGATCTTTAAAATATCAAGTTTGCCTTTGTATCGCAGAAAAGATTAAAGAATGATTAAAAATCATTCAAACCCTAGACCAGTCGAGACTTCCTACATAGTAGCAAGAGGTAAGGAAACTACAACGTAAGTCTCAGGTATTTATAGGTAATGGTGTCCTACAAGACTGAAGTCATTATGATCTCCCTGAACCTTGTCCTTAGCAACTATATAGTACTTTTGCAAATACGTCATTGCAAATAAATAAAAACTTTAAATTTTAAAGAATAACAATTACAAAACTATAAATTCTATCTAGTCCATGGAAATTTATATCGATGTAGCCAATCCACTTTTGACCTTTTGCATATAGATAGTCCCATATAAATCTTATTCGATAATCAATTATCATGTTTAGATTTGTTTTTCCGAAAACCCTTTTATTTTCTCACAAGTCAAACGTAAAATAAAACATATAACATCAACTAAACCTAAATACCATTTATTTAAACTCACTTAACATATAAGTCATGCAAATACTCAATTAAGAACAAATTATAAACTAATGAATTAAAACATGTAGATATTCAAAAAGGCTCCTTCGCAATGACTCCGGCCACTTCAACGTATAATCGATTGCGTAAGCCATATACGAATACATACCACATAGCACATAAAATTTAAGTAACTTTTAGGCCCCGTTAAGACATAGCTAAGGTCTTCCCTAGCTTTTAAAGTCGTGGATCGAAACCATATAAATTTGATGTCTATGTTTTAATACTTGATAATCATATTTGCATAAAATTTTTAACAATTAACAAGATTTATATCATATATCGCTCCATGATAAATTGCATGTCTTTATCATGGATGCCGAATTAACAATTAATTTAAACATAAAACCGATCAATTTACAATTTAAACATATCAAGTTTTTTTCATAAAATTGCATACAACCTAGAATTCGTCTAATTAATTTTATAACCAATAAAAGATTGAATCTTGATGCACAAAGATCGAATCTTTATGCATAAAACGTCCAAAGAGCTTAAAAAATTAATTAAGAATCCTAATTTGTCAAATTTTATTACTTTGTAACTACAAATTCTATACGATGGCTCGTGATGCCACTGTTGGGTTTACAAACTATTAACCATTAAAGGATCAATGAAGTAACGCAGCGGAAAGTAAACACATATAGAATATGTAATTAACAAAGGGATCAAGAAGTGTGTACCTTTTAGCAATAAATGAAACCACCTTCTTGAATATACGCGTGTGTGTAAATAGAATACCACGCAAACTAATAAAGTTATCAAAGTAGATAACCTCTAATGGGTGGCATATACTACACGACAACCGAGATACGTTAAGATGTTAGTCTTTTCTTCACGAATAAAACAACTCAACGTTCTTGTTTCTTGAGTAGAGTCAATCGAACAGCAAAACCCTTTTGTTTTTCTTTGCATCCAATCGGTATAGAGAAAAGGGAATTAATGCATTTAATTTAGTATATCATGGATTCATGCATGCGTAGTAAATATACATCATGCATAAGGTATACTGACATGCATATAACTTTCAAAGAGATTTCATATGTTATATCTTTTATATTCTCATTTATTTATAAGTTTATAGGAGTGTAAATATAACCTCAAACTTGTTCTCCAAGTTAGACTAGAACACCTCCTCAAGTTTCATAAATCGACACTCCCATCCCTTGTACTCTTTTAGTTCTACCGGTCACAACCAACACCCCACGAGTTTGGTTTTCGTACTAACAAGTCCCTCACTTGTTAATATCTATTAATTAAATCTAACGTCTAACGTTATAATTAAAGACCGTTTAATATTTCGTGAAACATATTAATATAATTAATATACAATAAATATATAATACATTATAAATGTATCACTCCTGTTGTATACGCGTGTGCCCCCATAAGCTCACATATTTCCGGTCGTATATTAATTTATGATATGGACATATCCCAACAAATACAATGTATCTTAGGTGAGTATAATTAATCAGTTGTAACAATAGGTCAAGTTGCTTCACAATCCAATGAGTTAAATCCAACGTGTTAGCAAATTAGTCACAAGTTTTAAGTTTTAATTCATTTTTTGTATAATACGCATGTTATGCAATAAAGACTAATTTATCGATGAAAAAATATCTTGGGGATCATTCGACTTATACACATTGTAGACTGTATAGAGCATATAAATCACCACTAACCGAAAAGAAATTTAGGCATCTCATTATATTATTTTGAACACTGTGTTTTACAGAAATTTTCTTATAAGAACGAAACATTTGGACAGTGGCGGTCCTACATAGGGGGCAGTGTGGGCAGTTGCCCCCGCAAACTTTTTTCCGAGTAATGTAATTTTGTGAAGATGACATTTTTATTTTTATCTAAGTACGTAATAAAGATAAAAAAGTTCGTAGTTCTAAAGAAAATGTCTGTTTTCCTAGTGGTTATGCAGCCTTTTACCTTTCTGATTGACCTTTGCTCAATTCTTGCGAGCTTCACTTTTTCTCTTATTAAGTTCTTTTAGTGAACTTGTACTAAAGAAACATGGAAACATCAAAAAGGTCTTTTAAATTTATGAGTGGCATTGCTATGCTTAATTGCTTATGAATTTAAGAAAACATATTTGGTATTTGCATGGAAATGAATATCACACTAAGATCAAATTTGGTGCAAACTAAAATCCTCTTTGTTCAAATTTACGGTTTAACATGAACAAAATATTTTTAGTCGAGGACTTGACCTTGCGTCTTTGTCGTGGTTGAAAACACATTAACTTAAACGAGTGTGTACTGAAAACTTCTCTTAGTCGGTTATTTGTAACACCACACCTACTCGGACCACAATATTGTCCGTTTTGCATGCAGGCTCACGGCTTTACTTTGTGGCTCTCATGTGAAGATATACCGTCAGGTCACACATAACAGTACTACTTTCACATGAGCATGCTTAACTACCGGTTCTGGAGAACTTCACTTGCAATAGACTATAAAACGCGTTGTATCATTGTAAGGCGAATGCTATCTTATGAACCCAACATCTTCGTCAGGCGTACAACTTATGTGGATTTCCCTAGGGTGTCACAATCACCTCACCCTAGGGACTCATCGTCATCAATAGAGGTTTCCCTACCAACCTTTAACGCACCCTGCCTACTCAGACCATAATACTGTCCGCTTTGCCTGCAAGCTCACGACCTTGCTTTGTGGCCCTTATGTGAAGACTTCCTTACCTATACCAGTACTACTTTCAGATGAACACGCTTAACTGCAGGTTTCGAAGAACTCCACGTTCCGAAGAACTCCACTTGAAGTAGACCACAAAACGCATTGTGTCATTGTAAGACGAATGTTATCTTATGAACTCATACTAGTACAAAAAGTATTTATTAAACGAGTTAAATAAGGTTTTTAAAACGGTTTGAACGTTCTATAATAGAAGGTAGTAAATAATAAGAAAGATTTTTTATCTGTGGTTAACTACCGGTTTAAATAAGTACATTTTTTAATATCACACTAAGATCAAATTTGGTGCAAACTAAAATCCTCTTGGTTCAAATTTACGGTTTAACATGAACAAAATATTTTTAGTCGAAGACCTAACCTTGCGTCTTTGTCGTGGTTGAAAACACATTAACTTAAACGAGTGTGTACTGAAAACTTCTCTTAGTCGGTTATTTGTAACACCACACCTACTCGGACCACAATATTGTCCGTTTTGCATGCAGGCTCACGGCTTTACTTTGTGGTTCTCATGTGAAGACATCCCGTCAAGTCACACATAACAGTACTACTTTCACTTGAGCATGCTTAACTACCGGTTCTGGAGAACTTCACTTGCAATATACTATAAAACGTGTTGTATCATTGTAAGGCGAATGCTATCTTATGAACCCAACATCTCTTCAGGCCACAACTGATGTGGGATTTTCCTAGGGTGTCACAATCACCCTCCCCCTAGGGACTCATCGTCATCAATGAGGTTTGCCCCACCACCTTGAACGCACCTTGCCTACTTAGACCATAATACTGTCCGCTTTGCCTGCAAGCTCACGACCTTGCTTTGTGGCCCTTATGTGAAGACTTCCCGACAGTACTACTTTCACATGAGTACGCTTAACTGCAGGTTTGGAGAACTCCACGTTCCGAAGAACTCCACTTGAGTAGACCACAAAACGCATTGTGTCATTGTAAGGCGAATGTTATCTTATGAACTCACACTAGTACAAAAAGTATTTATTAAAACGGTTAAATAAGGTTTTTTAAAACGGTTTTGAACCATTCTATAATAGAAGGTAGTAAATAATAAGATTGATTTTTTACTGCGGTTTACAACCGTTTTAAATAAGTACATTTTTTATAACATTCATGAACAACCGTTGTAATAAGGTTCACGAAGTCTTAGAAAGAACAGCATTTAAAACATTTGGATTAACAATCATCGTAATAAGTGCCCCTTGTATTATGTTCATAACTGATGTACGATTTGCCTAGGGTGTCACAATATCCAAGATTAATATGAAATTACATTGCTCTTTAGCTAATCATAATACCTAAAATAACTAATAAAACTAAAATCACCAACATATACAACACATTTCACTAATTTTCTAGTCTCTTTAACTTAGGTTGAGAATGTTTCGATTTGAATCAGTGACTCCAATAGATTCAACATTACATCCCACATAGCCACATAGGTTGAAGAAATGAAATGTTTTTTGGTTATATACTGCTATGCATATTGGTGACACATCTTTAGAATAACATTATGTTTCGAAGAAATGTTTCGTTAATCAAGTTCATACACAAAGCGATAAATGAACTTGGTTGATAGATTCAACGTGAAATTTGTACAAGTTCTCTAGTTTTCTCAAGTTTGAATAAGTCTTAGTTAGTTTAGTTTTTGAATAAGTCTTGTTTGTTTCGGTTTGATTGTTACTAGTATTCCCTATTTGTTTATCAGGAACTAGTTGTTTACTATTTCCACTCTGTTAGACGTGGGTTTGTTCATGTAAGGCTATAAATAGCCACATTAGCTTCTCAATAAACATGCAGTTTTATTCCATTATCATTTACTCAGTCAATACCATTTAACATTTAGAGCTACTTAAGCCTGGTACATAAAGAAGGGAAACACAGAAGCAGCAGTCTTCAGGTGTGAAGATGACAACAGAAGGTGGGTTTGTGCCGGCTGCAATTCCAAAATTTGATGGGCATTATGATCATTGGTGTATGCTCATGGAGAATTTCATGAGATCCAAGCAATATTGGAGTGTTGTAGAAGATGGGATTCCGGCCATTGGAGAAGAAACTCAACCCACAGAAGCACAAAGGATAGCCATTGAAGAAGCGAGATTGAAAGATATGAAGGCGAAGAACTATCTCTTCCAAGCTATTGACAGATCAGTTCTGGAAACTATGCTTACCAAGGACACGGCTAAAGACATATGGGATTCTTTGAAGACCAAGTACCAGGGGACAGCGCGTGTACAAAGAGCTCAACGTCAAGCTCTTCAAAAGGAGTACGAGATGTTGAGCATGCATGATGGTGAATATGTTAATGAGTATTTTGCCCGCACTCTCACTGTAGTGAACAAGTTAAGAGTCAACAAGGCAAAAATAGAAGACGTTGATGTCATCGAGAAGATCCTTTGATCCATGACACCCCAGTTTAACTATGTCGTGTGTTCCATATAAGAATCAAAAGATCTTGATGCCATGAGTTACAAAGTACACTTTTGGTACATGAGCAGCTAATGAAGCCTCCGGTGGTGGAAGAGCAAGCGTTAAAGATCTCTTTCGGAGAGGCATCTGGAGGAAGAGGTCGAGGTCGAAGTGGAACGAGAGGACGAGGTAGAGGCGCGGGCAGGCGTATTTTTGACAAATCCACGATTGAATGTTACCGCTATAACAAGCTTGGGCATTTCCAGTACGAATGTCCAAACAAAGATTATGGTCCGAGATCAAACTACATGGAGAACAATGAAGAAATGTTACTGATGGCGTGTGTGGAAGAAGAGAAAAGCAATAATAAATCAGATTTTTGGTTTCTGGGTCGACAATGTCGACCCTAATCTTTTTTTATTTATTAAAAACGTTTTAATATTAAAAACAAATTAATTATTAAAAAATTAGGGTCGACATTGTCTTTGAGACTTTGGGTCGACAATGTCGACCCTAAATTTTTTTTATTTGCTTAAAAGCTATAGTGGTGTTCCACGTGGATTTTCCACCCAGTTTAGGGTCGACATTGTCGACCCTAAGTGTGATATTAGGGTCGACAATGTCGACCCTAAACTGTTGCTGGGCAAAAAAAAAACTGGACTCACCATGCCAGTTTTCCAGATTTTTTCCGGAAAAAAATCTACGTTTCATCAAATCAAGAATTCGCCAAATCCACCGTACGATACAATAACAAATCATTAAACGTTACAATACCACAAATCCACGATACGATAAATTACTATTCAAGAAATCCACGATACGATAACAAGTCTAAAAGTTTCACAAGTGTTACAAATTCACGATACAAACATAACAAGTCTAAAAGTAATAAGTCTAACAAATCCATGATACAAACATGACAAAACCACAAAACGCCTAATCCGACTCCTCCGACTCCTCCGACTCATCCTGCACCTCCTCATTATCCCCCTCCTCGTCCTCCGAGTAGTCACCACCCGATTGTTTTAGTCACAAAATCAGAAGCTTTTGTCGTTTTTAAACAATATAAGAGTCGCGTTGAGAAAGAAAGTGGTGTAGCTATAAAAGGACTTCGCACTGATCGCGGGGGGGAATTTACATCAGTTGAGTTTACTAATTTTTGTAATGATAATGGTATTCATAGGCAACTAACAGCCCCGTACACCCCTCAACAAAACGGCATAGCAGAGCACAAAAATAGAACAATCCATGAAGTATGTTAGAAGATGTTATCAGGTAAGATGCTTCCAAAATATTCTTAGCAGAAGTTGTTTAATGGATAGTTCATTATTCTTAATAGAAGTCCTACTCTTGCAGTAAGGAATATATGTCCAGAGGAAGCTTGGAGTGGTTTCAAACCATCAGTGGCCTACTTCAAAGTGTTTGGGTCTATAGCTTATGTGCATATTCCAGATTGTAAAAGAATTAAGCTTGATGACAAGAGCAAAAAATGTGTTTTTATTGGAGTTAGTGAAGAATCAAAAGCATATCGGTTATATGATCTTG
Source organism: Tanacetum coccineum (assembly GCA_026074375.1). Lineage (NCBI taxonomy): Eukaryota > Viridiplantae > Streptophyta > Magnoliopsida > Asterales > Asteraceae > Tanacetum > Tanacetum coccineum. Next base: position 34,843 of record BQNB010023384.1, read on the forward strand.
TCTCTAAAAGGATCATAGTAAGTAGGGATGTGGTGTTTGACGAAGAAGCAAGTTGGGATTGGGAGAAGAGTCACAAGGAATCTGTTCTTATGAACTTAGATTGGGGAGAAAACGAGACATTACCGAATGCAATCACACTTGCTGGAAATAGTAGCGGGTCTGGTATAGATGCTACTGGCGAAAATATTGAATTAGGATCAACTAATGTCGAAGAGGGTGAAACCAATACCTCTAGCGAAGACCATTCTTCAAGCTCAAGTGAAAACCTCCCACCAAACTGAAACTTTGGGAGATTACTATTTGGGTGCAATGGGCATAAATCTCGGGACTCCCCAAACAAGGCTAAAGTAGCTAAAGAAAAATTAACCTTCGGTTCACATCTACGGTGAAACTTAAAATGGGTAAAACTCAAATAACCACATAAGTTTAAGTAGCGAACCTTTTGTAGACATCCAATGGGAGCGTTAATTTCTACCAACTCATGACATTCTTGGAGTTCTAACCTCTCAAGATTTGGAATCAGCTCCAGGTCAAGGCTCCTCAACCTTGATTTACTAAGGTCGAGGAATTTGAGATTTGGACATACAACAGGCACGTGAAGTTCTACAAAATCAGCACTATCACAAAGAGATAATGTCTCGAGATTCGGAGTCAACCCCACGTCAAAGGTTATCAACTTTGAACGAGTGATATGGAGGTAGTTGAGCTTTTGACAAGTAACGGGCATGCAAAGTTCTTTTAAATAAAAAGAATTATTTAGAGATAACGTCTCTAGATTCGGAGTAATCCTAAAGTCAAAGGTCGTCAAGTTTGACTCTGAGAGTGAAAGGAATTTGATTTTTTTAAGAACCTGCCAGCAAAAATAAGACAAAAAGATTAATATTAGCATTATTAGGAATTATGCAAACCAACCAATCAACAATTATTCTACCTTTTTTTCTCCCTCTTCCCAAAGTTGTACCATTGTTCTGCTATTATACATATCAAGTCCAACAAGATTTTTTGCTTGAAATGTTTTGGGTAAATACAAGAAAGGGTAATTCCCACATTTTAGATATTTTAAGGAGTTTGAAAAGTATTGGCTGGTATCATCAAGACATCCGGCATCACTTGCAAATTTCACTTCAAGATATCCAAGTTTCTTCATTTTTCCAAGACCTTTCATAAAAATTCTCTCATTTCCTCTCGACATATCAAATTTTAGACATCTTGTTGCTTCAGTGCCCTGCAATCCAAAAACAGTGTCCAGAAACCTAATGTGAGAGAACAAATGAAAATGTATTAGTTTTATCCACCTCACAAGTAAAGTGATCTTTACCATGTCATTAGCCAAAATATCTTCAATCTCTTCATCAATCCATAATCGGCTATGTTTGTTATGTTCATCGGGGTGTGAGCGACGAACAATGTTCTTTCCCATTTCTTCTATATGGTCATGCATGCCCAAGTACTCATCTTTAGAAATAGTTATGAGAGATCTCTGCTCAAGAACTTTTAAACCAATTCTAGCATGAAATCCACAGCTTTCAAGACTTTTTGATTGCCTTCTCTTTGTACCCGCCTTTCAATATGCATGCAATGTCTAGAAATATTTCCTTATATTCATCTTCGAGACTGATATAGCTTAATTCTAGCTTTTCCAGAATGTCCTTTAAGGGAATTCGTTTTAATCTGTCTATGGCATCTACCCATTCAAGCCTATCTTTACCACAGAGAAATGAACCCAATACTTCGAGTGTTAAGGGAAGACCAGCAACATAACTTACAACTTTTCCTGACAGCTCTTCGTATCCTTGAAGTGGATTCTCTCTTCCAAATGCATGCCTACTGAAGAGGGAAATTGCTTCCTGATTTGATAAGAGAACAATATCATGAATCATGTTCACTCTGTATGCTACCAATACTTGCTCATCTCTTGTTGTAATGAGAATTCTACTTCCTAGCTTAAACCACTTAGGCTCACCGGCTAACGCCTTAAGTTGGTCTATGTGATCCACATCATCTAGAACAAGAAGAAACTTTTTACCCCGCATCCTCCTTTTCATCATGTCTTTTCCATCATTAACACCATTCAGAGTGACGCGTTCATTTACCACATCCGAAAGGACTTGTTCTTGTAAATTCTTCAAACCAGACACAGAGCCATTTGAAACTTCTCTCACATTCTCAACAAAGCTTTTGGCTTCAAAATCAGCAGAGACATGATCAAAAACAGCTCTAGCTATAGTTGTCTTCCCAGCCCCTCCCATGCCCTTGATCCCTAACATGCGAACTTCATCAATACCAATTTCTAAATATGAAACAACATCTTTTACTCGAGTCTCCATGCCGACTAACTTTTCATCAAAACCGAAATTGATGGAACGTAATTCTAGTGAAATCTCTTAAACTATTTTTTTGATGAATTTAGCTTGGTGCCTGTGTGTGTAAACAAAAGATCTGTTTAGCAAACACTATATTCCACATTAACAGTGTTTTAGATCTATAACATACAATCATATATGAAGCAAAAACATAGTACCATAATAATAACCTTTCATCCATGATCCTTTTTAAACACATAAGTAATGAATATGGCAGGAATTACCCATCAAGAGTGTTCTTGAGCTCCCAACCAGCCAGATTGGCTGCTTCTTTCAGAGCCACTTTCCATTTCTCAGCAGCTTGCTTATTTTTATTCTTGAAAAAGGCTTTTCTGACCGACCCGCTTTGGTTTCTCACTTCAGTGGGTTCCACGTCATAGAACAAAGGGTAAGCAATGTGCCCAGAATTCTTGTGACACTCCATAATCTTGACAAGCTCTTCCAAGCACCACGGCGAAGATGCATAGTTTCTGGAAAAAACAATGATGTAGAATTTCGAGTCTTGAATGGCCTTGATAAGCTCATCACTGATCCTTTCTCCTTTGTGAATTTTCTCATCATCTTTGTAAGTGTAAATACCTTTATCCTTAAGAGCATGATAAAGATGATCAACAATGTTTTTATGGGTGTCTTCGCCCCTATAACTTAAAAAAACATCATACTTAAAACTATTTTGAATGGGTGAAGCTGAAGTGGACACCATTATTTTTGGTGCAGATGATGAGTTAGAATAAAAGTAATAGATAAAGACCATTAGCATTAGCATTAGCATTAGCGTAATTCCTAATGAAGTTACGGATGAAGGATCGAGGGAAAAGCGTAGTAATATTTTGCTTAAGGACATTTCTACAAACTAAAATTAGAGATGTTACGAGTTTAGTCTCTATATTAACCTATTAAGATGTCTAGGGGTCTTAGTGTTAAGTCAAGTTACTATTAGTCGAGTAGGAGTAGAATAGGAGTCGGTTGGATACTTGTGTTCCAAGCCCAACCCGTTTCCTTTTTCTAGTCGGTTTATACCTCCCCCTCATCTCTATAAAAGGAGGTGAGGGGGGGAGGGGCTTTGTACGTTCATTCTTTCAATACTAATCAAGAATCGATTAGGGTTATACCTTGTGTGTTTATTTTTCTGTCGATTGATCTTGGCTGTGGTGTGTTCATCTTCACGATCTTATTATTCCGCATCTAGTTTCCAGGTTGTAGGCGATCCATTCCTACAAGTGGTATCAAGAGCTCGGTTCGCGAGTGTCGCTGGTTACTAGGATCGATCGATTGAAGTTGTTTTCTTTTTGGCGACTCCAAAAAGGGTTCTAGTTGTTCGGATCTTGAACGACAAGGGAGCAGCAGGTGCATCGACAAAGGATTAAAGCTTCAAAGTTCTGTTTGGAGACGAGGTTTTTTTTTGGTCTTCGTGAGGTTGAAGACAAAGGAAAAGAAGTCACGTGAAGTATTTGACTAAAAAGAAGTATTTGACTAAGAAGTAGTTGTTCTATTTGTAATTAAATAGAAGATAATCACTTTGGGAATATACTTACTTTTTATTTAATTGGTTTAAAAACTTGGTAGGTAAAGTACAAGTTTTTATGATTTGTAATTAAAAAGAAGATTATTACTTTGAAGGGTATTTTGCACAAGAGACTTTGTTAGTTTGTGATTGTGAGGTTTTTCACAAGGTTTAGCAAATTAATAAAGGGATTAAAGAATGACGGGAGCCAAGTTTGACATCAAAAAATTTCGTTTGGAACTGGTGATTTTGGGTTATGGAGAATCAAGATGCTTCGTGCTTTATTAATCCAACATGGATGTGAAGCAGCTCTGGGAGGTTTTACCCCGGATCTGGAAGTGAAGCGGATAAGCTGATCTAAACAAGAAAAGTCACAGTGCCGTTGATTTTGAGTTTTTAGTAACAAGGATCTGAGCGAGGTTACCAGGGGGGAGTCGGGACCTGCAGCGGGGGGGGGTTTGGATTTGCACAAGGGACTTTTTTAATTCGTGATTGTGAGGATTAATATATCACAAGGTTTAGTCGATCAACAAAGGGATTAAAGAATGATGGCTGCCAATTTTGACATCAAGAAATTCGATGGAACTGGTGATTTCGGGTTATGGAGAATCAAGATGCGTGTTTTATTAATCCAACATGGATGTAAAGCAGCCCTTGAGGTTTTACCCATGGATATGGAAGTTGAAGCGAAAGCTGAGCTAAACAAGAAAGCTCACAATATCATAATTTTGTGTTTAGGTAACAAAGTGCTGAGAGAGGTTACCGGGGAAACGACTGCAGCGGAGGTTTGGTCAAAGCTTAAGACTTTGTACATGACAAAGTCCTTGGCCACACTAGGGATTCACGTCAGTCAAAGGGAAAGTCAAGATCAAAGTCTCGAGGTGGAAGACTCAAGTGCTATATTTGCCAATCTGAGGATCACTTAAAGAGAAACTGTCCGAAGAATAATCATAAGAAGTCAACAGGTTACGTCAATAAAGATGATCAACCAAGCTCTAGTGGTTCGACGTATGACAATTCTAAGGTGATGATGATGATGAGCGCACAGGCTCAGGCTCTGCTAGATTTGATCATGGATTCAGGATGTTCATACCACATGACACCCAGGTTAGATATACTTTTTGATTTTCTGGAATGCGATGGGGGCATCGTACAGTTGGGTGACAACAGGGAGTGTAAGATCAGAGGTATTGGCAAGGTGAAGGTACAATTGAAAGATGGGTCAAGTTTTGTGTTACACAATGTCAGGTATATTTCTGAATTGAAAAGAAACTTGATATCGATGGAAACTCTTGAAAAAGAGAGATATACCGTAAAAATACAGTAGGGCAAAGTCAAGGTGATTAATGGTTCCAGGGTTGTTTTATCTGGAACACGAAGGACGAATTGCGTATACTCTTTGGATGGCCATGCAGTGGCAGGTGAGCTTAATGCTAGTGTTGATGAAAAAGACAGTCTTGCGCAGGTTTGGCATAAAAGACTGGGACATATCAGTGAGGCTGGACTACAGGTGCTGGAAAAGCAAGGTCTGTTTGGCAAGGAGAGTCTAGGTAAGCTTGATTTTTGTGAGAATTATGTTCTGGGAAAGTCACATCGAGTCAGATTCGGTGTAGGAAGGCACATTACTCAGGGAGTGATAGACTATGTTCATTCAGACTTATGGGGTCCGTCTCAGGTGGAATCATTGGGAGGTAAGAGGTATTTCTTATCTATTATTGATGATTATTCCAGGAGGGTATGGGTTTATATTCTCAGGTTCAAACACGAAGCATTTGGAAAGTTCAAAGAGTGGAAGCAATTAGTAGAGAATTAGACTGGGAGGACGGTTAAGAAGTTGAGGACGGATAATGGTCTTGAGTTCTGTAACCGGGAGTTTGACAGCTATGCATGAGAGTGGAGGATTGCTAGATTTTGCAGTTATCCGGGACGCCGCAACAGAATGGGGTAGCAGAACGTATGAACAGAACTCTCATGGATAAGGTACGCTGTTTATTAATTCAGTCTGGGTTGCCCAAGACCTTCTGGGCGGAAGCGACATGTACGGCCGCATATCTTATCAATAGGTCACCATCGACAGCGATTGAGAAAAAGGACACCTCATGGAGGATGTGGGTCGGGACATCCATGTGATTCTGGATGTTGAGGATTTTCGGCTGATATGTCGCATATCCACACGATTAAACAAGAGGTAAGCTCGGATCCGATAGTGCGATAAAATGAGTTCTATTGGGGTTATACCCGAGGGTGGAAGGGAGTTACTGACTATATAGGCTTGATGGTTGAATCATCCTAAAATAGTCACTAGTCAGAAACTGAGGTCTTCAATGAAATAGTGTCATGTTACAAAAGACATTGTTGAAAGGTATTCTGGTGGCAGGTGATAAGTCTGTTAAGGAATTACAAGTTGAGGTTGTGAGGAACTGCAGAGGTTTAATAATCATACGCCTGAGGAAGATCAGATAGAATCGGAGAAGATGGCGATGATGAAGATGCAAGGGATCATGAAACTGATCAGACACCAGATCTCACAGATTATCAGTTGGCATCGGGATAGATGAGCGTAAAAGGGGACAACAACGTAAACCTTTGAGGTTTCGATATGAAAGTAATATGGTGCTTACGGTTGCTGCAGCAGTGGAAGAAGATACTCATGAAACACATTGGACATTACCAAGAGGCAGTTGATTGTGAAGTAGTTCTAAGTGGAAGCTGCTATGGAAGAAGAGATGGATTCTATTAGGAAGACAAAGGACTTGGGAATTATGTTGTTAAATCCAGCTGCGCAAAAGACTTGGTGAAAGCTGCAAATGGCTGTTCAAGATAAAAGAAGGGATTGAAGGTGTTCAAAAGCCTAGATACAAGGCAAGGGTGGTGGCTCATGGATTCACACAGAGGGCAGGTATTGATTACATGAAGTATTTTCTCCGGTAGTTCGACACAATCTATTCGGGTTTTTACTTGCATTGTACTGCATGTAAAGTTTAGATTGAGCGGAGAAGGACTTGATGTAAAGACGGTATTTTTACATGAAATCTTGAAGAAGTGATCTACATGAAGCAGCCACCGGGATATGAACAAAGGTAACAACGGTATGTTTGTTAAGAAATCCCTTTATGGCCTTTTTTGAAGCAGTCACCTAGGCAGATGGTATGGAGGTTTGTATGAGTACATGCCTGAAGCAATGGGTTCAAGCTAGCTCGTTAGTTATGACAGCTGCATTATATTAAAGTAGTTATGCACCAGGTGGTATATCAATTCTATTGTTATATGTAGACGATATGCTGATTGCTTGTAAGAGCAAGGCTGAGATTGGGTCTACCAAGTCTTTGCTTAAAAAGGAGTTCGACATGAAGGAGCTCGGGGAAGCAAAGAAGATACTGGTATTGGGTACGTTTCTAAGATTTTGAATAATTTTAGAATAGACAGGAAAATCGGTTCTAGAAGATGCCATTGGGTGGGCACTTCAAGCTGTCGTTGAAGGATTGCCCGGTTAGGGATTGTGATGTTGAAAGGATGAGTAAGGTGCCGTATGCAAATGCGGTTGGGAGCTTAATGTACTTGATGGTGTGCACGAGGCCAGACATAGCGTATGCGGTAAGTGTTGTTAGCAGATATTTGGCTAATCCAGGTAAAAATCATTGGGGGCAGATTGAAATGGATTTTTGAACTATTTTGCGGATCGGTACTGTAAAAGTGGGGTTTGGTGTATGGGACACATCGTGGCAACCATGTGGACGTAACAGGTTTTGTTGATTCAGACTACGCTAAGGATCCGGATAAAGGTAGGTCGATCACTGGTTACGCATTTTTAGTACAGGGATGTGTTGTAAGCTGAAAGGCAACACTACAACACGTGGTGGCTCTTTCAACTACAGAGGCGGAGTATATGGCCCTTACGGAGGCTTGTGAAGGAAGCTTATTTGGCTAAGGCGGCCTCTTGGAAGAGTGGGCCGTGGAGCTTAAACACTGTGGAGTTAATTGTGATCAATAAGGGGCGATTCACTTTATCCGCGATCTGTTTTTCATGAAAGGACTAAGACATCAATGTGCGTATCACTTCATCAGAGAGGTTCTTGGAAGCAATGACGGTTAAAGTTCTGATAGGTGGGTATGAATCACAATGCTGCGGATGCCTTGACGAAGGTCGGTTACCTGGACGGAAAGTTACAAACACTGCTTGGATGTTGTTGAGGTTCGGTGGTAGTGAGTGCAATCCCGTGATCTTGAGTTCGATCCTAACACACAACTATTATTTTTACGTCCATAAACTAACACTTAGTGTTAAGTCAAGTTACTATTAGTCGAGTAGGAGTAGAATAGGGGTCGGTTGGATACTTGTGTTCCAGTCGGTTGGATACTTGTGTTCCAAGCCCAACCCGTTTCCTTTTTCTAGTCGGTTTATACCTCCCCCTCATCTCTATAAAAGGAGGTGAGGGGGGGAGGGGCTTTGTACTTCATTCTTTCAATTACTAATCAAAGTTTGGTTAGGGTTTATACCTTGTGTGTTCGTTCTTCTTCTATTCTCTTCTGTCAATACATAGTTGCTGTGGTGTGTGTTCTTCTTGATCCAAGTTATCCGTATCTAGTAACCAGGGTTGTAGGTGATCGAATCCTACAAGAGAGATAAAATATTATACTTTTATCATGTAAATTTCCTCTTTTTTTATTATTATTGGCACTATCTTTTTTGGCATTCAATTCCTACACTAATACTGTGTTTTTTAGTCCTACTTAAAGAAGAAAAAGAAAGAAATGAAAAGAAAACACAAAAGGTTGTATTCTCGAGTAGTACTTATAGAGGTAAAGAAAAAGAAAATTACGGAAAGTTAGTGTGATTTGGTTAATTTTTAAAATAAAGTGTTTTTTTTGTATATTTCTTTAAGAAAAAATTAAATGTTTCGTCCCTGTGGTTTACACAGAAATCATGTTTCATCCCTATTCGATTTTAATTACACTGATGGTCCTTATTTTATCAAACATGTTTCACTGATAGTCCCTATTCTGGAAAATAAAGACTATCCGTGTAACAAATTTCAAACAAATTAATTACACAGTTGGTCTCTATTTTAAAAAATAGGAACCATCAATGCAATTAGTTTGAAAATTAGAGACCATCAATGTAATTGAAATCAAATAGGGACGAAACATGATTTCTAAGTAAAACCACATAAACAAAACATGTAATTTCTTCTTTCTTTAATAACAAAAATAAAAAACACAATGTAATAATCCCGTTACACGAAATTTCTTTATCTTTTGCAATACTAAATAGGAAAAATTACACGGATCGTCCCTGTGGTTTACTCAGAAATCATGTTTCGTCCCTATTTGATTTTAATTACACATGATGGTCCCTAATTTTCAAACTAATTGCACCGATGGTCCCTATTTTTCAAAAATAAGGACTAACTGTGTAATTAGTTTGTTTGAAATTTGTTACACGGATAGTCCCTATTTTCCAGAATAGGGACTATCAGTGAAACATGTTTGATAAAATAAGGACCATCAGTGTAATTAAAATCAAATAGGGACGAAACATGATTTCTGGGTAAACCACGGGGACGATCCGTGTAATTTTTCCTACTAAATATACAAGTGGTGGTGGGCGGCTTGAATAAACATTAACAAACCAAATTTGATAAAAGTCTTTTATCATGGATTTTTTATTGTCTTTTGATTGGGACAAATTTTTAAACATTTAATTCCTACATCAATAACTAGTTTTAATGCCCGTGCACGTACGGGGCTTAGACATTATGTTTTTTTAATCTACATATATATATTTTTTCTGTTTTATAAGTTATGTTATAGAGTATTATCGAAATATATGAAGATAATAGATTCATTAAATCTTTTATATATTACGTAGTATATGAATTTGAGGATGATTACTAATTTTTTTTCTTTTGATTTACCTGTTTTTTGACTCGACATTGTGAGCCAACTAATCCCAGCGAAACAATCATTTTAAGTAGCCCGGAGTCGGCTCAAGTGAACCTTCGATGTGCTTCGGTTGTACAACATGATTTCAGGCCGACAATGAAAAATCTCACCAAAAGGTCTTCAGATAGGTTTGAGATATGGTTAGATAATGTTAAATCTTTGTTTGGAAGTAAAAAATTGTTTACATTTGTTGTATTTTAAAATATAAAGTTTATAGGTATAAAGTTTAAGGGGTTATTTGTTTATTTTTTAAAGTTATAATAAAATTTGTAAATTTATAAATTTACACTTTTAACTCCATGTAATTTATTTAAAATTAAACCACTAAAGTTTTATTAATTATCTCATCTTTTTTTAAGTTTCTGTTTTTACAAATTTGACACATATTTTTATGTGTTTTTTTTCTCCATCAGATTTTTTCACCATATTTTTTCAATTTTGACCAAATTGATTCAATTTTGACTTTTTATTGACCAATCAGATCGCACGATTTTGCTTATGTGGCAAAATCAAACATTCTGATTGGTCCAATTTATTTTCACATAAGATTTAATCTGATAGAAAACTCTGAAATGATGTAATTCTTTTATTATATAAAAGATTCGGTACACCAAAATAAAAAAAAACATCGTGTAACTCTTAGATCAACATGTCTGTGATGATAAAAGAAATATCTTAGACAATTAACTACAATTATATCGGGAGTTCAAAGAAAAAGAGAGGAAATTAATATCTTATCTTAATATCAACATAAATATACTTCTTAAACGCTGTTATCACATATATTCTCAGGGGCGGTATCAGAAAATTTTATAAGCGGGGGCAAGAATAAAGAATGCATATGCATAAGGTGGGGTTCTCGACTGAAAATATTTTTGTTCAGATTAAACCGTAAATTTGAACAGAGAGGATTTCAGTTTGCACTAAATTTGATCTTAGTGTGATATCCATTTTCATGCAAATACCAAATACGATTTCTTAAATTCATAAGCAATTAAGCACAACAATGTCACTCATAAATTTAAAAGACCTTTTCGATGTTTCCATGTTTCGTTAGTACAAGTTCACTAAAACACTTTGTATATGTAGTTATTATAGTAAAATAAACTAAAAAAATATCATTTAGTATAAACTATAAGTTTGTTTTGATAGCGTGTGTGATACATAGTTATTTAGAAAGAACAAAAGAATGAGCAAAAACAAAGAGAACTTAATAAGAAAAAAAGTGCAGCACGCAAGAATCGAACATAGATTAATCAGAAAGGTAAAAGGCCGCATAAACACTAAGAAAACAACTAGGAAAACAGATATTTTCTTTTACAACAACGAACTCTTTTATCTTTATTACGTACTTAGATACAAATATTAATATCATCTTCACAAAATTGCACTACTCGGAAAAAAGTTTGTGAGGGCAGCCGCCCACACTGCCCTCTATGTAGGACCGCCACTGTATATTCTTACGATGTTGATAAACAACTAAGCAAGAATAATTGTGTTTCGTTACGGGTACGAAAAGTATTAAAATATAAACTTTAGTAGGTTGAAGAATCATTTACATATTATTAGCAAATCTAAGAGGTGTTTTTGTATATTATGGATGTTAAAATATAACTTTTGATGAATTAAGGAATTATTTTTAATCGGTGTGTTGTATGATTACGACAACAAACCTGAAGTTCGATCGCGGAACGCTAGATCGCGAGTTGTATCGAGCACAAGTAGCGTACACGAGAGACTACAAAGAACCGATAAGAATATGCACACAAGTTACCCTCAAACACCCATTTATTAAAAACCTAATAAAGCTTACAATTTGATAAAGAAGAATGAATAACTAGCATCCCCCCTCATCTCTACTTATAGGGATGAGAGGGTAGAAACCTTCCTAAGTCAAATAGAAAACTTCCCATAAACCGAACTTATGGAGGTTGGCCAAAAGGTCATTCCTTGCCTTGCAAGGCAAGCTAAACAATTCCTAGTTCTAGTCTAATTTTAATCTATATTACAACGTACACTTAAGTCCCTATACTATGTTTAAGTTTACTACTAATTTTCTTACAATTTCCACCTTAGGAGTAACACTTAAACATAACCGATACTCAGTATCTTTTTCTACCACCTTGTTGACCAGGCATTATACTTCAGTAATTTCCCTAGATTAGCTTTCATAGACTCCTTCACTTTCTTCTTTCCAACAACATTACCCTCTGCACCCTCTTGACCAGGTACTCCGGTTAGCATAATGTTTGCCCCCACCTTTATACCAAGGCGTACCTTTTTCCGCTCCTTTACCAAGCAGTCCGTGCTTGTCTTTTCTTCAAGTTGTTTTTCCTCCAACCGTGTTTGAGCCACTGCAGCATCATCGTTACTAACCTAAAAAACCTCAACTTCACGATCCCCTTGAGCTCCTTGCAGTTTCACCTCAAATCAAACACGTTTTTCAACCTGTACTCCATGGATTCCTGTTTCAACACCAGGACCAAGTAGTTTGAACCTAACTTGTTTATGACCAAGTTGTTTGAACCCAACTTGTTTAGAACCAAATTGCTTTAATCCAACTTGTTTTGAACCTCTATGCTTTTATACACCAAAAGTCATCACTTTTGCTTCCAAAGTATACACACAGTTCTTTTTCCTGATCTCAGTCATCATAACCCGACAACCTTTGATCACCTTGATTTTACCAAACTGCATCTTCACAATATAACCCTCTTTTTTAAGAGTACCCAATGAAATCAAACTTCTTCTTAAACCTAGAACATACCTGACATCTTCCAGTATAAAGCTTGATCCATCATGCAATCGTATCTTTACTTTTCCTATCCCTTTGATAGTGCATGTCCTGTTATCACCTAACTGAACCGAACCGAACCACCATCAAAACCCTTAAAGTCATACAAGAAATCCCTCATGTGTGTCATATGATAAGACCCACCTGAATCCATTACCAATTCAGTCATCTCATCATTCCCGACTACCACCAAGGCTTTTCCAAAGTAGGCGTTACCCTCATCATCAGAAGAATCAGGATCCTGATCACGCTTACCCTTTTTGACGAACCCACTTGACTTCTTCATTGGACAGTCTCTCTTCAGATGATCCTCTAAATGACATATGAAGCACTTGAGTTTACCAGTTCCACCCATTGACTTAAACCGTGAACTTATACCAACATGATCTTTACATCAATGACCTGACCTTCCCCTTACATATAACCCATCACCAGCTTCTTCCTTTGTGCCTTCAGTTCTTTTCTTCAACTCCTTTGAATTCAGAGTCTCCAGAACATCCTCCATTGTTAAGGATTCTCTCCCATACAACAATGTCTCCATAAAGTTTTTATAAGACGATGGCAACGACGTAAGTAACATAAGTGTCTGATCCTCATCCTCAATCTCGATATCAATATTCGCCAAATCAAGTATCAACTTATTAAACTTATCTATATGATCACCCAGTTTCGTACCTAGACTCATATAGAACGTGTACAACTTCTTTTTCAGATACAGTCTATTTGCTAAGGACTTAGTCATATAAAGACTAGTTAACTTCGTCAAAATTCCTGCAGCAGTTGTTTCCTTGGTAACTTCTCGTAAAACCCGGTCTCCCAAGCATAGAATCAATGTACTGTATGCCTTCTTCATCAAAACAGTCTTTTCACCTGTTTCCATGTCTGCAGGTAATGTCTCTAATGCAGTATCACATCCGTGTTGTACCATTAAAGTGCGTAGCTCTATTTGCACAACCCAAAGTCATTCGTCCCATCGAATTTTTCGATGTCAAACCTAGTTATAGAACTATTCATTCTTCTTTTACCTTGCTAAAAACCTTGTCAAGTTATTTCTTAACCAACTTTACCGACAAGCCTCACAAGCCGTGTGCAATATACCTGTTGTTACTATAAAAACCCTTCCTGCAAATCGAGCTAATTAAAAAAACCCTAGACCCTCGCTCCCGAACAAGTAAACCCGATCGTAAACTTGAAACCCAAGCAAACCACGATCGAAACTTGAACCGCAAGAAAACCAAACCCAACAACGAAAACTTCACGTCGAATCTTCAAATTTAAACGACTTGACAAAAAATAAATCTAAACAAACTTGTCGTTTAATGAAACAAAAAAAAAGAAACTAAACTTGCCTTTTGAAAACCCAAAAATCAAAAACAAAGTCAACTTTGTAGTATACTTTCTTTTTTTATATGTTTCCTTCACGTAGATAAACCCCTACGCAAGTCTTTTTTGTCTACCGATCGTTTTTCTCTCGTCCACCGCTACTTTCCGAAATCACGAACCTCGTTACCTCGAACAACCCAACACCTCGATCTAGCACTCGATATTCGGAGACCACGACTAACCTGGCTCTGATACCACTTGTTGTATGATTACGACAACAAACCCGAAGTTCGATCGCGGAACGCTAGATCGCGAGTTGTATCGAGCACAAGTAGCGTACACTAGAGACTACAAAGAACCGACAAGAATATGCACACAGTATACCCTCAAACACCCCTTTATTAAAAACCTAATAAAGCTTACAATTTAAGGAAGAATAATGAATAACTAACCATCCCACCCCCCGCCCGCCCCCCCCCCCCCCTCAGTCGAATCTTCAAATTTAAACGACTTGACAAAAAATAAATCTAAACAAACTTGTCGTTTAATGAAACAAAAAAAAAGAAACTAAACTTGCCTTTTGAAAACCCAAAAATCAAAAACAAAGTCAACTTTGTAGTATACTTTCTTTTTTTATATTTTCCTTCACGAAGAATAAACCCCATACGGCAAACTTTTTTGTCTACCCGATCGGTTTTCCTCTCGTCCACCGCTACTTCCGAAATCACGAAACCCGTTACCCGAACAATAAAAACGCCCAACACCTTCGATCTATCACTCGATATTCGAGACCACTGACTATCCTGGCTCCTGATACCACTTGTATGTATGATTACGACAACAAACCCAAGTTCGATCGCGGAACGCTTGATCGCAGAGTTGTATCGATCACAAGAAGCGTAACACCTAGAGAAATAAAAAACCGACAAGAATATGCACACAGTATACCCACAACCCCCTGTAAATTAAAAACCGAAAAAAAGCATACAATTTAAAGGAAGAATAATTGAATAACTAACATTTCCCCCCCCCCCCCCCCCCCCCCTTTCCTTCATCTCTATTTATAGGGATGAGAAGGTAGAAACCTCCTTAAGTCAGATAGGAAACTTCCCATAAACCGAACTTATGGAGGTTGGCCAAAAGGCCATTCCCTACCTTGCAAGGCAAGCTAAACAATTCCTAATTCTAGTCTAATCCTAATTTATATTACAACGTACACTTAAGTCTCTATACTATGTTTAAGTTTACTACTAATTTTCCAACATGGTGAACTTAAGATTTTTGTTAGCAGCTATTTTTTCTTCTTTTTAGTAATGTATGAAAACTTAAGAGGGGCTTAAGGGTGTTTTTTTAAGTTCAGAAAAGAACGAAAGTTTATTATAGTAATTTACTAATTTGCAAGTGGCGAATGTTGATGATAACAAGGTTCTGTCTTCGTGGTGGGATAATTGAATTACGAAAGCTGTGTAAGATGTCATTTTTATTGATCTAACTATTTATCTAATATTGCCACATTAGTTATAAGTTATTTACACGTAGTGGCGGAGTTTGGACAATTTTTCTATGAAAACCAAAAGGTAATCCATGAAACTTAAGACGGCAGTTTATTAAGAAAGTTTAAAATTTCACATAAATTATGCATTAAACAAGGATATATAATGTAAATATGACAAATCCAAGGATGGCCCTTCCTAGTCCTCACATGGCTCCACCCACGCTTACTCACAAGAGGTTTACACATTAATCAAAATTAATTTTTAAATTTTAATTTAGTAAAGGAACATGTAAAAGAACGTTATTGTATTCTTACACTTTTACACAAATGGTCAAAACTTCTTATAAGAATTATTATCATGGTGTCTACTTTGTTTTCATGTATGGATATACACTTCACGCCAATTATGCTAAAATTTTCAAAACTGTATATAACTATTTTGAAAAGAATTAAGTAAACACACTATAAACATGCACGTACGTGAAGAATGAGTTGTACTCAATTAATTGTTAGATAAGCACCTAGCGTCCTTGAACCTTACATCAAAAGGAGAGAGCCGCAATCTTTGGTTCGGTTTCTTATGGCATTACGTCATGATCTCAAAGGAATGCGAGGTACAATTCTTCATCGCAGAGTTTTTGAGTTTCATTGCCAAACTCCCAATGCATGTAGCATTGCGAGTTTGAGAGGAGATTTTTAGTTAATAAAGCCTAAAAGTCATTACTTTTTGGCCTATTTATCATTTAGGTTTTCTTAGTTTAGGTCACATTTAAGCGATTTTCAACCTGCATCAGTCCTTCGAAATTTTTGGCATGCATTGTATATGGCTTAGATCGTATACACGTTATCTAAATAAGGCTCCTTCAATGTTAATAGAATAGCTTGTGGCCTCACAGCTTTGGTTAACAAACCTACCAGTAAACAAGTTTCATTGTCAGATAATCGCATTGCATTTCATATGGATAACCCTCCATTTCTAGTGCAGGTTCATGATTATGTTCTTCAGAAATCATCCATAACATCCAGCTGTTATACATCTTGGAATATTTTCCTACCAATTAGAATGAACAGTTGAAAATTTTGGTGGTTGCATTTGCAATCGACCTTTTACTTTTGTATATACCGCCACGATCACAGATAAGCACATTTCAGACATGATCCCACTTGGTTTAGCACTGGAGCTTTTTGCGACAATACCAATATCACGAGAACGTCCCATAAGTGTGTTAAATTATGTCAACACAGTGTGCTCATCCGATCTTTGACATCCATTGACTGTTAATAAAAAAAGGAGAAACTATCAATCATATGATCAAAATTGACAGAATCACAACTATTTAGGTGTAATTGCACACACATATATAGATTTCTCGTACCTTTGAGAACCCTAATCCAGCAGTCATATTTTTCCAATAATTTGCGAACCCATCAACGTTGATATCAGACGATTCATTTTCTTCCATATCTGAATCGGATTGAACACCAACATACTCACCTTTATCATGTTTCTTACTAATTTCTAAGTCACGGTCGATATTCTTATCTTCTTTATCTATTGAGTCAACAGTAGTATTTGTTTGGCCTCCTGAAGAATGGCCTTGAGAATAATCTCCCTTCTGCATGGTAATGAGAGCATAATATCAGATAAATAAAACATGTCTTAATTCGGATCAGAATTTTATGTCACCTGTTCAACTAGATAGCAATTATAAACATTATTATGCAAAGTTGTAAGGGTCACATCAGGTTAATGTTATATCTTCAGCAGGTCAAATAGGTAAATTTAGAAAAACTTAGCCACAAAAGAGACGGGTCAACCGGGTTGTAAGTTGTCTAAACAAATTACGGGTCAACCGGGTTGTAAGTTGTCTAAACAAACACTTGCAAGTTACAACTGCAAAAATGGCTTATTAGAGAAAATAATTAGAACTAATTATTAGTGTTTTTTAATCATATTTAAGGGTGGTGGGTCTGCCACTCAACCCATCCTGACCCGTTTTGACATATTACCCAACCTCTAGGAGTAACATATATATAAGTTTTGATCTGCAATAGTTTGCATCAAAAGTCAAGGAAGCTTACCAGAAATTGTTTTATTAATAACTGCCCTTCTCGTTTTTTATCAAACATAAACATATCCCTCACAAGATTTGCATTGGAAACTTCCTTCACAGGATTCTGCATTAAATCAGTCTGAAGTGAAGGGAATGTTTTAAAACAAGGCATCGGAATCTGTCCTGTAACAGATCCATGTTTAGCTAAATCAAACCCTTGTACCAAGTTTCTAACAGCAAATGGGTTTGTGTGATCAACGGTTTGCTTCATCTTATTTGCATCAAATGTATGTGGAGTGTATGGTGGGCACGGAGATACACTTGCTTCACCGTTGGCCATCTGTCCCGTGATTGTTTCTGAAACAAACATACAGACACAACACAGATAGTGAGAAATTCTGCATCCAATCAGCAAGTATAAGGTGATGCACCAGTTAAGCAAAATAGACAAAACTGAATCCGATTATATTCTACCTGCATGCCCGCTCTTTCGGAATTTCTGGAGTGCATTGTATATAGTTCTGAGTGTAGACACATTATTCGGATTTTTCTGTTTCAATGTTAATAGAATCTCTTGTGGTTTCACATCTTTCCTTGCCAAATCCACCACCATACGAATTTCATTATCAGATAATCGCTGTGCATACGGATGACCCTCCATATCCAGTGCAGGTTCATGATTATGTTTTTCGCATATCACCCTTAACGTCCAATAATTATGCAATTTCCGATATTTTCCAACTAATTGGAAAGGACAATTAGTTTTTTTTGTGGTTCTATTTGTAGTCGGACTTTTTACTTTTAGTAGCCTCTCTCGGGGGCTGAGAGCGGGAGCAACAGAGAAGAGGGAGAGGAGACGTGGTATAGAACACAACTATTATTTTGTCTTCTCCTGTTTTATCTTATTAGCACAATAAACGTAACCAAGAGAAGCCCCCTTTTTTTGTACCCAATGCGAGAAGCGCTGCGCTGAGCCTCATAAGATCTGAACACCTAAAATCATCCATTTATCAATGATTTAGTTCATGATACGTGTAGTAATATGGGGATATTTTGGCTGAAATTCACTGCAGCCAACTCGCTGCATTCTCAGTTTCTCATAGCGAAAATAAAAAGTCCACGGTTTATTTTATTAACTGTGTCGGTAAACTTTAACAAGGTACTTTATCTTCTTGTTATGGAATCTAGACTTTCTGCAAACCGAAAGTGATATTCACAGAAGACACTATCGTATTATTTAATTCAAACTAAATCCAAGGTTGTCAAATTAGGTCAGTGACACCAATGAGAAGAAAAAAAAAATACATTTCATTGATTTTTATATTGAAAAAAGTAAGCTAAACTGATATTGAGATTACTAGTTGTTGACAGAATGTGAAGTAAAAGAGACCATCGTATTTAACTAAATAAGAAGTGGTGGTTTTTTTATTGGCGGTGAGAATGCGAGTTGGATTGCATTAAATTTCAGAGAAGATGTTCCCGAGTAATATAAGTAAAGATATTATACCATGTTGGTGGAAAATTCTGATGTGCCGTTGACAGCATGAGTTCTTTCATTTTCACACACTGTCTGTGTAAAACTTGTGTTGTACTGCGAGTCAGACTCATCTTCGATGTCCATTGACTGTAACAAAAATTAGGGTGAATTATCAGGTATATAATAGAAAGTAACAGAATCACATCCTTTTAGGTGTAATGAAAAACCATACGAATTTCATCATGGAAATAATGTATCCACCTACCTTGTTCATTTCATTCCATATATCAAAGTTGACATCAGATTGTAATCCATCTTCCTCCTGTACCATGAAGAAAACAAAGTATTAGATAAGTAAACATGCAAACCAGTAACTAAAGGTAGCCATTTCGACTAGTGTTACTAAAAAGGGGTTGATTTAAGTTCGATTTAATCTCTAGCTGGTCAATCGCGTAAACCGCAAGAACTAAGTGACGAATGGAACTTGCTAAATGGGTATAATATAAAACCATAGCAAAACATAATACGTGTCAAATGGGTCAAACGGGTTGTAAACCACCTAACGTGTATTCAAAAGCAATGAAGTTACAATTTCCAAATTTCTTAATTAAGGAATAAATTGCTATTTTAGCAGTGTGAGTTTATAATCACATTGAAAGAAATATTATTTACAATAATAGAAAATGGATATAAAAGGTAGCAAGTCAACCCAACCCAATCTATTAGGACATGCTACCAACCCACCAATTTTACCACCTCTACAGGTAAGCAATTGCGTATCACACGTTTTGATTCGTAACAGTTCGCATCACAAAGACAAGGAAGTCATAGAAGGTTAGGACAGTTTACCAGAGAATCGTTCAAAGACTGCCCTTCAGGCTTATAAAAGACTACGTCTGGACATGGTTGATAAGGCCTTCCTAATGTGGGTTCATCCTCAGCTGACACAGTCTCGTCATCACTGACCATATCTCCTATTAATGTTTCTGACAAAAACATACAAACACAAATCATGTGTAGTGAGAAATTATGCATCTCGACAGTAGTTCAAAGGGATGCATATACACTGCATCTAAATATTATGCATATTTGGCTTCGGAGCCTATGAGACCCTATTTTTATTTATTTTTTATATAGTTCTTAGCAAACATGCGACTTGAAGTAACTGTTAAAAAGTTGGAGCTTTTAAAGTTATAAGGTAACCCATGCTGATGCACACACATCTAAAATGAACCCATTAAGGTATCCATGTATTTTCACGAATCTAGAAAATATAGCCTTTTGATTGCAGAAACGGCATGAAAGCCGCATTTGAATTCTACCTGCATTCCCGGGTTTCCGAAATTTCTGTAGTGCATTGTATATGGTCTTAATCGTAGACATATTATCAGGATGTTGCTTCTTCAATGTTGATAGAATAGCTTGTGGCTTCAAACCCTTCCTTAACAATTTTACCACCAAACGAGTTTCTTTATCAGATAATCGCATTGCATATGGGTGACCTTCCATATCTAGTGCCTGTTCATGATTATGTTTTTCACATATTACCTGTAACGTCCAGCTATCATACCTCTTTAAATATTTTCCTACCAACTGAAATGGACAATTGGTTTTTTTGGAAGTTTTATTTCTTATCGATTTTTTACTTATATTTATACCACCGCGATCACACATAAGCGTAACTTCAGACATAACGCCATTTGCTTCTTTCTTGGATCTTCTAATGACAATAACATAACCAAGAGAACGCCCCTTAGTTTTCACCCAATCTGTCAAATCTTTATGAGACTTGAACACCTGAATTAGATCATCGTTAGTTATTAAAACGGTAAAGTTACTAAAGGAATAAAGTTAAATATTATACCATGTTGGTGGAAAATTCTGATGTGCCGTTGACAGCACAATTTGCTTCAATTTCACTCACGGTGTGTGTAAAGTTTGTATTATACTGCGTGTTCATATGATTTCCAACATGCATTGACTGTAACAAAAAAATGGGGAATTATCATCTTATGATTGAAACTAATAAAATCACATGGCGCCCATTTAGGTGTAGTTTCACACACACACACACACACGTACACACACAAAAGCATAAGAGTGAGTCTTCCAGTTCCATTGTAGTTATACGGATCAATTAAAGCTTATTAATTGAACAAAAAACAGGGGGGAAACAAACCCTAACTAATTACTTATAGCAAAACCATACAAAAATTAGCAAAAAATGACGCACATTTTTTATTGAGGTGACGACTAACATGGTGTGACAGCTATATATAACGAATTAATAGCTTAAGAGAATAAATTTGAAGAAAAAGTGCGCTATGGAGGGGCTGAAGTAGCTTCTATGAAGTTGTGTCGATTATCATTTTTACATGGGAAACATTGAATAATACATCGTTTGTTATCAAAGCTTACCTACAACAAAAACAATATAACCAAATCAAACTCCATGATCATTTGCAAGAATATGAAAGGAAAAGAAAAATGTTGATGAAGCATGAGTCAACAAACACCTAAGACTAATTCCTAAATCCTACACGCACCAACATAGAACACAGATTAACTAGCACCCGACAGATTATGGACACAGCAATGCATAACTCAAAAAAGCAGCAGAATCAGATTGTGGACACAGCAATGCAGAACTCAAAAAAACAGCAGAATCAGATTGTGGACACAGCTTTAGTGATAAACTAAAAATATACCATGTCAGCTGAAAATCCCGACTTAACAGCAGCAGTTGTTTCATTTTCACACATTGAGTGTGTAAAATTTGTGTTATACTGCGCGTTCATCCGCTTTTCGACATCCATTGACTGTGACAAAAAAAGAGTTAATTATCAATTAGATAACCAAGTTTGCAACTGACAGAATCACGTTCATCTAGTTGTAATTACACACAACAGTATAGAAATGAGTCTTCCATCATTTTTAGAAAGGCAATTCAAATTGTAGGAAAAACAAGGGGAAACAAACTCAAACAAAGGGAGTGTTTGGATTAGGTTATTTCTTTGGCTTATGTGAAATTGGAAAGACCCGTTAGCTGACTTTTATGAGCTAATGGCTTGTTTAAGTGCAAAAGCTTATTGGCTTTTCAGAGTGCTTTTGCTATTTTAACAGTCTGAGTTTATAATGATATTATAAATATTATTTACAAAATTAGAAAAACGGATATAAAAGGTAATAAGTCAACCCAACCCAATCTATTAGAACAAGTTACCAACCCACCAGATTTACCCACCAATCTCTACAGGTAAGCAATTGCGTATCACACGTTTGGATCCGTAACAGTTCACATCACAAAGATAAGGAAGTCATAGAAGGTTAGGACAGTTTACCAGAGAATCGTTTGAAAACTGCCCTTTAGGCTTATAAAAGGCTACGTCTCGATATAGTTGAAAAGGTCTTCCTAATGTGGGTTCATCCTCAGCTGATACAGCAATGACAACAGCATCTTAAGCATTTGTATCATGACACACACCATTATCAAACATAAACAAATCTTTTGCAACAGACCCGTGTTTACCTGGATCAAATCCTTGCACCCAGTTGCCAGTAGCAAATGGAGCAGTGTGATCAACATTTCTCTTCATCCTCTTTGCATCAAATGCATATGGATTGGACTCTGGGCTCAGAGACACAGTCTCTTGATCGTTGACCATATCTGCCATTAATGTTTCTGACAAAAAATACAAACATAAATCATGTGTAGTGAGAAATTCTGCATCTCGACAGTAGTTCAAAGGGATGCATATACACTGCATCTAAATATTATGCATGCTTGGCTTCGGACTTCGGAGTCTCTGAGAGCCTTTTTTTTTAGCTTTTTTTTGAATAGTTATCAGCAAACAAGCAACTTGAAGTAACTGTTAAAAAGTTGGAGCTTTTAAAACTATAAGGTAACCCATGCTGATGCACACACGTCTAAAATGAACCCATTAAGGTTTCACGAATCTAGAAAATATAGCTTTTTGATTGCAGAAACGACATGAAACCTGCATTTGAATTCTACCTGCATTCCCGGGTTTCGTAAACTTCTGTAGTGCATTGTATATTGTCTTAATCGTAGATAAATCATCCGGATGTCGCTCCTTCAATATTGATAGAATAGCTCGTGGCTTCAAACCGTTCATAAACAATTTTACCACCAAACGATATTCTTTATTGGATAATCGCATTGCATGTGGGTGACCATCCATATCTAGTGCCGGTTCATGATTATGTTTTTCACATATTACCTGTAACGTCCAGCCACATTCCCATAATGAATATTTCCCTACCAACTGAAATGGACAATTGATTTTTTTGGAAGTTTTATCTGTTGTCAAATTTTTACTTTTATCAATACCACCATGATTACACATAAGCACAACTTCAGATATAAAGCCATTTTCTTCTTTCCTGGATCTTCTAATGATAATAGCATAACCAAGAGAACGTCCCTTAGTTTTCACCCAATCTGTCATATCTTCATGAGACTTGAACACCTGAATTAGACCATCATTAGTTATAGAAACGGTAAAGTTACTATATAAAGTAATAAACTTAAATATTATACCATGTTCGTGGCAAATTCTGATGTGCCGTTGACAGCACAATTCGCTTCATTTTCACTCACAGTGTGTGTAAAATTTGTGTTATACTGCGTGTTCATACAATTTCCAACATCCATTGACTGTAACCAAAAAATGGGGAATTATCATCTATATGATTGAAACTGATAGAATCACATGGCGCCCATTTAGGTGTAGTTTCACACACACACACACACGTACACACACAAAAGCATAAGAGTCAGTCTTCCATCGTAGTTAAACGAATCAATTAAGTTTATTAATTGAACAAAAAACAGGAAGGAAACAAACCCTAAGACTAATTCCTAAATCCTACATAGAACACGGATTAACTAGCACCCGACAGATTATGGACACAGCAATGCATAACTCAAAAAAGCAGCAGAATCAGATCGTGGACACAGCTATAGTGATAAACTTAAAAATATACCATGTCAGCTGAATATTCCGACTTAACAGCAGCAGTTTTTTCATTTTCGCACATTGAGTGTGTAAATATTGTGTTATACTGCGCGTTCATCCACTTTTTGACATCCATTGACTATGGGACAAAAAAAAGTTAATTATCAATTAGATGACCACAAGTTTGTAATTGACAGAATCACGTTCATCTGCGTGTAACTACACGCAACAGTATAGAAATTAATCTTTTAAAACGCAATTCAAATTGTAGGAAAAACAGGAAAAACAAACTAAAACTAAGGGAGTGTTTGGATTAGTTTATTTCTTTGGCTTATGAGCTTATGTGAAATTGGAAAGACCCGTTAGCTGAGTTTTTAGAGCTTATGAGCTAATGGCTTATTTAAGTACAAAAGCTTATTGGCTGTTCAATGCCCATAAGATGGGAAAATAAGCTAATCCAAACACCCCTTTGGATGAAGTTAAATATTAGTATACCATATGATTCGAAAATTCTGACTTGACAGCAAATGGTATTTGATTTTTGTTAGTGAAATATGCATTGTACTGGGCTTTCATCCAATCGTGGACGTCCATCGACTGCAGCCAAAAACAAGTGAATTATCAGTTATATAATCACACACCCAGACTATTATAATAATCACTCATACCGTATTTCAACAGCGAAATTTAAATTCGGTTGAGCCAAAAAAAAGAACATGGTTAAACAAACACTAAGTAAATAGTTATAGTGTTTTATTTTTTCTCTTATGTCAACAGGCGTTTAGACGTTTATGAAAAAATAGCGTTTTCTTTTTTCCTCGTATGTCTGCATATGCGCAGAAGTTTATGAAAAACAGCTTTTATTTGATGCTTCAGTTTTACAAAAGAGCAATTTTAGTCTTGTGTGACCGCTAGACCGTGCGACTCAACCCAATTTTTGACAAGTGTCCCGATGGTAGGTGGATGTGTTTTGTTCGACCGGAGTAACATTTTGTGTGCCAATGGTGTATTTTGCTAAATCGATGTAATGTTTGAATTAGTTTTGTTTTTCTTTGAAAAGTGGGACCCATGATGGATGTTTTTTGCTCGACCGACGACACAAGTTTTGCTCGACCAGCGGCTGTTGATGTTTTTTGTGCGACTAAGTTTTGTCTTTTTCGAAAAAACAAAAACTTTAAGTTTTAAAATTGTAGTAGTATCTTTTAGCTATATTCATTTTTTTTTGTTTTTTCCCAAAAAGACAAAACTTAGTCAAACAAAAAAAGCACCCACCTACTTTCGGGACAATTATCAAAAATTGGTTGAAAGTAGGGGGTGTTTGTTTCGGCTTATATGTAGAGCTTATTTAATTTCGGCTTATATTTCATAAGCCTCAATTTTCTAGCTTATTTTGAGACTTGTGGGCTGTTTATGTAATAAACTTATACAAGCCCACAAGTCTCAAAATAAGCCAGAAATTTGAGTCTTATGAAATATAAGCGAAAATCAAATAAGCTCATAATCTCACGTATAAGCCGAAACAAACACCCCCTAGAAACCCTTTGGACCACCAACCCAAAAGGTGGCCATTTTTGGAATTGGCTCTTTACAAAATTTACAAGTCGAATTTAAAAACTTGAAATTCAGCTTGACAATATTTTGCATATCATCAGTAGACATAAAATGTATGAGAAAAAACAAACACAGTTAAGCAAAGATAAGCAGGAGAAATGAACCCTAAAACATAGTTACTAACAAAAACAAGCATAAATCTGGGAAAATAGATAAGTGTAAAATTAGGAGAATGATTATTACTTACATTGTTGTTGACTGTTGTATGAGTTGAAAATGAAGTGATATGGAGGGAGCGACTCAACTCAACTAGTCTGAAACTTTTTGAATTTTTTTATGGGAAAGTGGAGAGTAATAAGTTGTTAGTCAACCAAAAGCTATGATCTTGTACTTTTCTTTTGCTTTTACAGTACTTTTTCTATTTACTATGCATAGGTCAGCAATGAGAAAAAACTTCCAAAAACTTTTTATTGTTCTACAAAGTCATTTTTGATGGTTTTTGCCATTGCATTAAAAGCTTTTTGGGAAAACTTTTCATAAAAACTTGACAAACTACAAGTCTTTCAAAGAATTTATAGTCATTAAATGAAACTTTTCATAATATTTTTGCTTTTTGGGATGCTTTTAATGAGAGGTGACAATTTTAGACCCATTGGTTAAATTTGGGTATAGTTGGGTAAATATTTTTAAAAGACTCGTCTAGATGTGTCTCCTTTAAATTTATAGATGGTCTAGATGGGTCTAGCATTTTCTCTTAATATTATATATGGATCTAGTTGGGTCTCCCTTAATATTTATAGATGGGTCTTGTTGGGTATATCGTTTTTCATCCGTTTTTAACGTTTTTATACGTTTTCCACCAATTCCGTCCGATTTTGAACGTTTTCGACCGATTTCGTCCGTTTACGACTGATTTTGATCGATTTCGACCGATTTCGTCCGATTTCGACCAATTTCGACCGATTTCAACCGATTTCGACGGATTTCGACCGATTTCGCACGATTTCGACCATTTTCGACCGATTTCGACTGTTTTTGACCGATTCCGTTCGTTTTCGACCGATTTTTATCGTTTTCGACCGATTTCGATCGTTTTCGACCGATTTCGACCGTTTTCCCTAGTTTTTGACCGTTTTCGACCGATTTTGATCGTTTTCGACTGATTTCGCACGTTTTCGACCGATTTTGACCATTTTCCATCGTTTTTGACCGATTTCGACTGTTTTTGAGCGATTTCGCACGTTTTCGACAGTTTTGGACCGTGTTCGACCGATTTTGACCGATTTCGTCCGTTTTCGACAGATTTTGACCGATTTTGATCGATTTCGATCGTTTTTTCGATCGATTTCGTCTGTTTTCGACCGTTTTTAATAAATTTTGATCGATTTATACCGTTTTCGACTGATTTCGACCTTTTTCGACCAATTTCGACCATTTAACATCGTTTTTGACCGATTTTGACCGATTTTGACCGATTTCCAGTGTTGTAAATATCGGTCGTGGCGGCCGTTATATCACTGATATATCGCTTAACGGCGGTCAGCCGTTACGTTTTTTCAC
>BQNB010023385.1:2345-61884 GCA_026074375.1 Tanacetum coccineum
ACTAAATTTTGCAAATTAAACCCTAAAACAAATTTAAAAGCCAAAATAGGTTTTAAATGACAAATAACAAAGTTTAAAAAAATTAGAGTGAAAACGGAGGAGTTTTGATCCAAAAACGAGTCA
The DNA here is from genome assembly GCA_026074375.1 of Tanacetum coccineum. Classification (NCBI taxonomy): domain Eukaryota; kingdom Viridiplantae; phylum Streptophyta; class Magnoliopsida; order Asterales; family Asteraceae; genus Tanacetum; species Tanacetum coccineum. The sequence goes on from BQNB010023385.1 coordinate 2,469, forward strand.
AGACAAGAACCGTACCCGAGACCCGTTCTTTAAAAATCAAAAGTTTGCAAAAATGACCCTACGAAATTTTTTCTATTTTTCCTACGTAAAATATGACTAAAGAAAATTTCCTAAAAAAGAAAAATATTTTTTTGATAATTTTTGTATTTTTTATGAATTTTTAAAACTTTTAACGAAATTAAATTATAAAAAAATACTAAACTATTTTTAAAAATTCTGAAAAAATTACTAAAATTACTTGACCCTAAAATCTACCTAAGAAAAATAAGAAACCCAAAATTCGGCTTATAAATAAGCCGAAAATAAGCTCAAACGAGCGTATAAGCCTAAGGGACAAAACTCCCTTATATACCAAAGTGCCCAAGGGTCTAACAGAAACGACCCAAGGGCACAACGGTAAGGGTGTTTGTTATAAAAGAGGTGTATTGAGGGTGAGACCCGGGTTCGAGTCTTGCTCACCCGGGTTTCCCCTTATCTCCTCTTTTTTTTTTTTTTTTGAAAAACTTTTTACACAAACTTGTTAAGCACATGAAGCTTATCATTTTTCATTACTACAACTTTTTGAGAAAAGCTAAAAATAAGCTGGAAAAAGGGTTTTTTCTTGGCAGAGGGCTTATAAGCTTAAAGACTTAATGTGGCTTTTTGGTTTGGACTTTAAACACAAATGTAGCAACACAACTGGCACAATAAACTAGCACAACTTAACACACCAACATTATGAACTACTAGGAACAAAAATAAGCAAATGAAATAAGCCCAATAAGCCAGAAATTGGCTTAAACACTCAGCAGTACTAACTTGGGAGTTAGTACTCCTATGGTGAATTTTAAGTCTGCTAGGCTTGTTAAGGGGAAAAAAAAAAAAAAAAGATAAGCCTAAGAAACAAAAGGAAAACCTTATCCTAATATCTAATAAGCAACTACTAACTATAATTAAGCTAATCTACCATTAATAAGCACCCAATAACCAGAAAAGAAATTAAGCTATTTTCCTACACTAATGGCTAGAAAAATTCAAGGCCTAATTTGAGCTTAAATTTTAAGCTACCTATAGTGGCTTCCTAGGTTCTAACCAAGCTAGGGGCTTAATAAAGGGCTTATGGTCTTTCCTAGAAAAGCCACAAGCTTTGCGCTAAAGCCCCCTAAATAACAGAACCAGTGGGCTTAAAGACAAGCCCTTAGCACCAGGGCAAATTTTCTAAAAAAAGGGCTTAATTTGACAGCTCAAAATAAGCTGTCAAATAAGCTCAAAATGAAAAATTAAGTCAAGACAGATTGAGCATAGCTTGAGGTGAGCTTATGCTCAAATTTTAAGCTCCTAAAAACAATTTAAAGCTGCTGATTTTTGCAAAAAGAAATAGGTGATTTTGACTTTTGAAAAACTTGAAAAATATGTTGACAGACTTAAGCAAAAAACAAGGATTCCTAAGGCTTTGGCTAGTTGGCTTTTTTGCACACACAAATAACACTAAAATAGCACTACAACTTAGGTTTACTAAAGCTTATCCAAATAAGCTCTTTGAGTCTTCTTTTAAAACCAACAGTTTTAAGGAACAATTTAGAAAACTTGAAAAACAACTTTTGGACTTGAAAACTTTTGAAAACAGACTCAAACAAGCTTAATAACTTAAGCCAAAGTTGGCCAAGTTGCACCAACCCATAACCTTGCCATTTTGGCCCATTTTGGGCTTATCCCAAACACCCCTTAATATTTTAAAAACGAATTTTTAAAACTGTAAAGACTAGTTTAAGCACCAATTTTAAAAGACAAGTATTGAATAAGCATAGTTAAGCATTAAAAGGTAAAAAGAAAAAGCAAATAAGCATTCTAATAAGCTAATAAGCAAAAAGTGAAAAATAAGCTATCTAGGCAGTTTATACTTAAGACTTGGAAAATGGCATAAAAGCATTAATAAACACCAAATAGACATAAACAAGTTAGAAATACAAGAATAACAAAGAATAAAGCACTAATAAGATGTTGCTACAATAACTTCTAAGCAAAAAATTAAAAAGAGAGCATACCTCAACTCCTTGCTCAAAACAGGAGTAAAGTCAACCTAAATAAGCTCTAATCCTACCCAAGCTTATAAATAAGCTATACTAAACAAACCAATGAGCCATCCAAGTTTGCTCATCATCCGTTAAGTTAATCTACAGTAAACTTTTTTTTTGAATTTTTCTTAAATATTTTGTATAAAGTTTTTAATAACAGTTAAAGATGGCTTATATTAAGAGCTTATATGATTTTCAAAGAAGTATAAGTAACTTACCACACAATGTGAAAGACAAACTGGATTTTTATAAAAAAAAGAGTACAAGTACATTAAGTTAAAAACTAAACTGAGCTAAAACTACACACTAAAAAAACTAACTCTCTGCCACAATTGCTTACAAAGGCTTTTTTAGCCAAAGAAGGCTAGGGTTTTGGTCGTCTTTTTTTACTTCACTTGTGCTTCTTTGAGACACAAAATCAAAACACCCTTTGTGCTTGTTGTGAGAGAGTAAACAAAAAGCAATCCTTGCCCTCATTATCTTGGGAGCCGCACTTCAAAATCGTCACAAGCCATTGATTGAATTGTGGTTTTTTATGTGATTTGCTACTATGTACAATGACCATGGGTGGGGGAGGGGGTTTAATGAGGGTGATAGGTTTGAAGTAGTGGGGAATACAATGCGGTACAGAAATGAACAGTTAGGGTTAGCGTTTGGCGGAAAAGGTTGTGGAAGATGTACAGTAATTCAAAACGGGGGTGTGGGTTTGAGGTTTTGTCACAATTGGTCCCTGAGGGTGTATGTGGTTATTGCAATTTTAGTCCATGTGGTTGTAAATGTTTGGGGGTTTGACAGAAAACACCCCTGAAAGTTATATAGGTTATTTCACCACAAGTCCTTGTGGTGTATAACTTTCTAGGGTTGGCAGTTTTGACCCATGTGGTTTATACTTTAGTGAGTTGGCAGTTGTAGTCCCTCACAAGTATCTTCTTCATATTCTTTCTTAAATAAGTTAGGGACTTGGCAATTTTGGCCCCTAAACTTATTTTTCTTCACTTTTTGACTTTGGATTTAGTCGGGGTTGACTTGGTTGCTTTTTTCACACTTGGGCTTGTCTTGACTTTGTCTTTTCCAACAGCTTTTCCATTCGTGTCCGGGTTTTGTCGTTTTGGCTTCGATTTTTCGTCCTTTTCTTAATATCCGTATTCCTACACAACACAATTAGCAAAACAGCATATATTTTGGCGATTTTAAAGTCCGGTTTTTGTTATTTTAACGTTGGTTTTTAAAGGTAAAAGGTGGTGTAATTAAACACATACCATCGGTTTTGACTATGTTATAGAAATTTCTCTTAACTAAACACGCTAGCGGTTTGAAAAGTAAAAGGCAGCGGTGCTGCAGAACTAATTGACGGTGTTTTATTTACCTTTGACGCGATGGACTGATTTTAAACAACGGTGGTTTTCTTTCTTATTCTCGAAGGCGAGTTGCTCTAATTACTTCGCGGCGAGTTGATAACCTCTACCTCTGGCCGGCGAGTTGACTAACTGTCTTTGACATTTGGAATTATTTCAAACTTGGGACTTAACAACTAATAAAACGCAAAACAATACGTTACTTCACCACTTTAACATATAACACCCACTAATCTTTGATCGAGTCAAAACATATCAATCATAATAAAACAATGATTCTAACATTTGGAAGATATTCAATATGCCGGTTCTGATACACGCCCACCAATGCTTGATAGAACAGATTTTAAATCTTGGCAACAACGTATACGTCTGTATTGTCTGGGAAAGATAATGGAGAGAACATAATGAAGTCAATTAATGAAGGTCCATTTCAAATGGGAACGCTCGCAGAAACTCTTGCTGAAGAAACCGAGGCTGTACTTCAACAAGGTCCAGTACGTGCTAGAGTCTTTACCGATCTTTTAGCTCAAGAAAAGGAAAGGTATAAAGCTGACATTCGTGCAACGAATATCCTACTTTTCAAGGTATACCAAAAGACATCTACAACCTGCATCATCCACTATATCTACCTCAAGACATTTGGAACAATGTGAAATGATTTTGAAGGTTCTGATTAACAAATGATGACTGGGAATCTCCAGTTATACGATGAATTTTAACATAACCACTTCGCAAATCAAAGGAGAAAACCCCATATCTCGTGATACTATGTTAGGTTTACAAAGCTCATTATTGACATGAAGAAAAAAACATCAAGATGACCATAGCATAGAATGCAGCATTACTCTAAAGGTTTGGTAACAACAGGTTACCTGATAGAGTAGATTTCATAACTAAGTCAAACTAACAAGGTTTAAAGAAGTCTAACCCCCCTGTTTGAATCAGCTTTATGTCCTATTTGAAGCAACATGAGGACATGCTAGTGGGAATAGATGATAAGGAAAGGTTCTTTCAAAACCAACTAATGATCCGTCCTTGGCATTAGTGTCTAATGCCTTAGTTTAGCAGTATCCAACACAATCACCCATGTCTCCTCAATCCTCAAATAAACCTTCTCCTCGGATCAACTTTCAATTGGACTTAGAAAGTTCTTCAACTGAAAACTTGATTGAAAGTTTAACCAACACACTTGTCCTCCTTACTCAATCGTACAAATCACATCTTCCTCAAATAAACAATCAACTCAGAACGTCTTCTACTAATGCAAAGGAACAAAGCTACGGTTCAAAGACGACAGAGTTGTGGTTCATGATGTCTGATTGTTGATTCTCACCAATTGTCTAGTCATTTTTTAGCACTTAAAATTAGGAAATAGAACTTAGTATTAAGCAACTTAGTAGATCTTCATTTAGCTTTACATAAGTCATCTTTTAAGTTTCATTTATAAGCTCTAGTCTAGCTTTTAGGTTCTTGTAAAAAGTGGTAGTTACAGCAACTTAGATTTCTTGCTTATCTATGTTGGATTCTTATTTCTAGATGTTATTTCCAAAAGCCTTTTCTCTAGGTTTGTTCAATATTCATAGAATAGCTTATTTCCAAAATTTCAGTTTCTAAGATTTAGTTTTAAGCTAGTTAGCTTATTAGGATTTGCTTAATTCCAGTCAATAAGCTAAACCTTAGATTTTTAAGATCAAATTTCTTGACAATCTTGTTTACTTGTAGCTTATTTCTTTTTAGAAATCCTTAGTACACAGCACAAGCTTCATTTAGCTTCTTATGGTTTAAAGTTTCATTGAATAATAAGCTAGATATAAGCCAAAGTTTAGAAAGTTAGAATTTTCAAAGAAAAGCCTTAGTTTCTGTAACACAGATTAAAAAGCTTATTTTTTAGCTTATCTAGTTGATAAAAGTTCAATGTGATTTTATTAAAGTTGTAGTGTATAAGCTCAGGTTTAACTTTGTAGTTTTAAGTTTTTGCTAAATTTCATTTTTTAGATAAGCCAAAAATAAGCCAAATCGTAGGGTCTGTTTGGTACTTTTTAGATAGTTAGAGGTTGTCTGTTTTCACTATAGTGTAAATTTTTGATAGTTACCCCGCCTACCCTTTACTTTCATCTTTTACAATTTCTACCCTGTTCTTTTAGTTTAATAAAATAGTTTTAATATTTTCAATATTAGTTTTAATAAAATTAGGGTTTATACTTTAATTAGTAAAATTAGGGTTCAATTGCTTTATAAAAATTGGGCATTTTCATACCATTAGATTTCTGCACCTTTTTAGTAGATAAAAATCATTTTTCTTTATTTTTCCAATTGAATTTGTATTTTCTAGAAATTAAAATAGATTTTTGGTAATTTCTTTTTCTTAAGAAATTCACAGAAAATAGAAAAATAGTTGGAAAAATCTAATTCTTTTTGTAATAATTTTCTTTTTCATTCTAGTATTTTTGAAAAATAAAAATAGAATTTTAGTGTTAATTTTTAGAAAAAGTGTATTTTTAGTAATTCATTTTTCTTTAAAAAATCATAAAAAATTCAAAAATAGTTAAAAAATTCTAATTCTTTTTCCTAAAATTTTCTTTTTAAATTTGTGATTTTTAGGTATAAAATTTGTTAAAAGTAGTGCTTTAGATTTTAAATTTCAGTTTTAGCTCACGTTTTTAATTTTCGTGTATTAAAATTTCGTGCTAGTTAATTGTTTTTAGTTTCTTTAATTGTTTCTATAGTTTAATTATGCTATTATATTCGTAGTGTAATTCAAAATTCAAAAATCCTTTATTCATTCTTGACTTGAATCCGAATTATTCTCGAATCTCAATTCACGACTTCGTTGGGATACGACCCGAGAAGAAATACTTCCCGGTTAAAAATATACGTATTGTGTTTTCTTAAGTGAGATTTTATCCTTTTATTTCTCTTGTTTGAGAAGTAATTTGGAAAGAATTGTCACAGGATTTATACTATACATATATAAATTTGACTAGTGCTTACCACGCATACTAGTTGTCTTGAATGATGATCAACATAATTTCTTACCTAACAGTTTAGAAGAAACAGATGACTGTGACGATCTTCAATTACAAGCTACAACAAATTTCAAGGCAGACTACGTTGATGCATATGATTCAAAGTGTGATGATGAAGCTACAAGAAATACATTCTTCATGGTAAATTTGTCACCTATTGATTCTCTCAATGATGACACGGTTGAACCTCATTATGATTCTGACATACTCTCTAAGGTACCTCATTACGACACCTATCATGATTATGATATGCTTAATTCTAATATAAAAGAGTTGAGATATATTAAAAACATTATATCTAATAATGAGTCATATGATGAGCTTACGAGTAATATTAATGTTATATCTTATACTGATTATATGCTTACTATTGGAAATGATGATGATAACTATGTTCCTCCTCCTGTACAAAAGAATGATATGATGTTATCTATAATTGAATAGATGAAATCTCAAGTAGAAAAATGTAACAAGGTAAATCAAGAGAAACAAAGTAAGAATAAATCATTAACCAGCGAGCTTGAATGACACAAAGACAGATTCAGAGTTTTAGAATATGCAGTTAAAGATGGTCATTCTGAACAGGAAGCATATCTAAGTCGTGAATTATACACTGCCATTTCTGATCGTAATGGAAACGTATCTGAATATGAAAAACAAGTTTTTTCTCAAAAAACTGAAATGAAGAATTTAAATAATCACATTGCTTTTCTAAAGAAGAATTTTGAAACACTCAAACAAGAGTCATCTGAAAAGTATGAAAAGAACATCAGTGAAATTGTGGATTTAGAAAAAGCAAAAAAGGAACTTGAAAACATTGTTTTTAAAGTTGGTCAATCTGCTCAATTTGTGCATATGCTAACCAAACCCTAAATTTTTTATGATGAAACGCATAAGACAACTCTTGGTTATCAAAATTCTTTGTATCTTTCTCAAGCTCAACGAAAACAACCTGCATTATATAATGGAAATGTGTTGATCAATAAACATAATCCTGTATCTGTGTGTGATTCTGAAGAAACTTTGATACTTGCTGAAGAGAGTCGGTTGAAAATGCTTGAAAAACAAACTGTTGTTAATACTAAACTGAATGATTACTCCAAACTAAACAAACTCTATGAGTATTTTGTTCCACAAACACAATTGTTAATAGAACAACTATTTTGGTCCTCTATACCAAGTACTCCTGACAATGTTTCAAAACCCAAAGTTTTTCCTAAAAAACTTCCATCAACCAGTCAAGTTCTAAAAAATTTAAATAATGCACAAGAACATCTCAGTAAGTTTGATGAATGCATTAAGAGGAGAACTACGTTATCTCCTCATCAGATTGGTAGCTGGGAACAATCAGATATAAAAGGTGCTTTTAGAAAAGATGTCATACCATTTTTTGAAAACCTAAAAGAAACTTTCAAACATTTTGGAAAGGGATTTATTGCTGAGGTCAAAGAAATGAAAGACAGTTTTGAACAAATAGAAGACGATGTTGATCAATGTTCTATGGAAAGGAAATATTTTGAAATTGAAAAGAAATAACTTTTAATCAACAACGATCGACTCTTAGAAGAAAATATCACCAGTGATATTATATCACTTACTTGCGTTCATTGAATGAAGTTGATAATTATGGAAAGTGTAAAAGTCTAGACATTATGATTTTAGATCTTCAAGAATCAAACAAATCATTGTGTGAATTAAGAAAACGTTTTGCAAAACTTGAGGAATATAACATTACTCTTGATATTGCTTTTCAAGATCACAAAGAACAAATGATTCTTAATGATCATGAAATGAAAAATAAACAGTTTTTGGTTAAAACAATCAATAATCAATCTATTGAGATAAATGATCTAAAAGTGCAATTGCAAGACAAATTACACGTAATCAATAAGTTGAAACATCGGTTAGCTCAATGTGAATTACCTATTTTTGATTATAGGATTCAAAAAATAAAGGATAAGAACGTGTCTCTAGCTTTTCAAGTTTCTTCCTTAGTTAAGGAAAGAGAACATATTAAGTTAGAATATAAGAAGCTGCATGATTCAATCAAGCAGACACGGGCAAAAACCAAACTTCAAACTGACTCTTTGCAACAAAAGCTTAATGATCAGATTTCTGAAAATAACAAGTTAAGAGCACAGTTAAAAGGAAAGTTTTCTGAATCTCAAATGAATCATAATGGCACAAGTGTGAACACCAAGCTTTCTAGACATTCAACTTTAGGAACTAAACTTTATTCAGTAACTCTGCTTCCTATATCAAAGGTTATTCCTAAAGTTGTTAAGAAAAATGATTTATCAAAATCAGTCCCTTCACACTTGAATACCAAGAAGATAATTGAAAAATGCACAAAAGTTCTTGCCCTAGGTTTGCTTAAGATTAAGACTGAACCAATCAACGCGTACTTTAAGAACAATAGGGTTATGCATAGAGATTATCTGAAAGTCACTAAAGAGCATGTAGCAACACTACATGAATTATTAAAAGAAGCTAGATGTAACACCCTCAAATTTACAACGCAACAGAATACAACATTGGGTGCTACTTCATAATATAAGCTCACGAGTTACGGTAAACGACATTTAATTTTTATTAAAAAGATCAGAGTTACAAGGTCCCAATAACTTAATAACAACTCATTTTTAAATAATCCACAACATGTTTAAGTTTCTTTAAAAGAAAACATTTTATCATATATGCAAAGTTCACCAAGTCCACGTCCTTCGATATCCGCATCCCATCCCATCCAAGCTAGCAAGTATATACCTGAGATAAACATGCTAAAAAGTCAACGAAAACATTGAGTGAATTCATAGAGTTTATAAACAATCTTTTTGAACACAAGCACAGCAAAACATTTAGTTCATAGATCAATCACAACGATGCTAGAGCCACAAACCGAACCTTAACTGTGCCTAACCCGGAGTGATAACACACCCAATACTAAATACAATATGTCTCCGTATGCCCTCGCAAGGAACACACTCTGGACAGGTCGTTAGGCCAAAATAGATCTATTATTATTGCATTAGCGTCCACCGGTTAGCGATGATTGACGGTTCATGAAGGAAGGGCCACAACAATACACTCATAGCAACGTTCACATAATAAAATCACCTGTGTTCGATTTTCTAAAACAAGCATGTATCTCCCTGGCGGGTTTTTAAAACATAAAAAGAATTAAATACGAGGCTATGAACTCACCTTGCTCGTAGGCAATAATCAAATAATCTAATAACCATGTAGCATCAATGATAACTTGTCACATCTGCAAAGTTGCAATTAATCTTAATGGTTATGACCCACCAGTTTAGGATGTTGTACATGGGTTTTCCGATGGATGATTACATCAATGTGACATGTTGATAAAGGATTTGGGTTTTTAAGTTGTATGAGTTTGGTGGTTGGTTAAATAAGATAAGTCGAAAAAGTAAAAACAAAGTATGTAATATATTCCTTATATATCACATAGGAAAATGAACAATTATATAGTTCATATGTTGAATTATATAATAAAGAAAAACATTCAAAAGATAAATGCAAAACATGCAATATATTAAGTATATATTACATATGAAAGACAAGAAAATATATATTACGTGCGGGCATTATACATGAATATGTAATTAGACGAAGTCGAAGAACGAGTTAAAGTATGTTATACCTATACATATTATATCACTTGTGAAAATAAGACAAGAATATAATGCGCGGCGTATATGTTGTATAAGAAAAGTATTGTATAAGCGACGTGAGAAAATAATTAAAACAACATAATTCGACACGTGTTCGCGAGTCACCAAATGAAATAAATAAAAAGTTATTGCTTAAAAGTAAACATACGTTTTAAAGTCTCGAATTAGATAAATGACATATTAAAAGTTTTTACAAAAGTTATTATTTTGCCTATTAGTAAAGAATTATAAAATAATATTTTATAATTTAGTATTTTTTTTTTCTGAACGAGTTTTAGTTAAAACATTATCTTATTTGTAAAAGTATATTTTTCGATTATTCACCAGATTATTGTATAATTAAAATTTTATAATCTTAAAACTATATAACTTTATCTATTTATCGGGTTTTTAATATAATGAAAGTTTTTAATGAAAATACTAAATATATAAGTTTTTATAAATTTTGGCATGACCTTGCCGTTTATATAACGTTTCCCATATATATAAATTTCAATATTTCCTCTTTTCCATAAATAAATACCACAAGTATTTTCGCGTCCACTAATTTATAACTTGTCAATTTACATAGATGTTAAATATAATTAAAACCAAACGCACCCTTATGGGCTTTTAACTGCTGAACCAAACACCCCCGTTGGGGTAGTTAAATGCAAATCCAAACGCCCCTGTTGGGCTGAAAATTCAGCAAACAAACACCCCATGAGAGGCTGTTTTTACGCAGAAACAAACACCCCTTTCCAGGCGTGTTTTCCAGTCGGGTATCAAAAATAACCACAAGCCCCACACCGCGAGGGTGCGGCTGTGGTGGCAACTAACTGAACCGAACACCACCTTGTGGTGTTCTTGGTGGCAAAACGAACACCCCTTGTGGGCGTGTAAATCAAATCGAAACAAGATCAAATGAAAGCTAATTCAAATAAAATGAAACAACAAAAACAACACTACCATACAAATTACTATTAGATTTTTAAGAAAACATTTAACCAATCCAAACTCGAAGTTAAAAGGAGTAAAGTGGTGGTGGTGCGCGGCTGTGACAGCCGCGACAGTGGTGATAGGGGCGGTGCATGACGTCAAATGGTGGCAGATCTGGCGTAGGGATAATGAAGATGGCGTAAGGGTGGTGGCGACGATGACCAGACCACGATGGTGGTGGCGGTGAGGATGGCAGTGGCAGGTGATGTTGGTGTTTTCGGTGTGGAGGTGGTGACAGGGCGGCAGAGTGGTGGTAGATCCGCGGTGGAGAGGTGGTGAGATGGAGATGGTGCGAAGGTGGTGATGGAGCGTCGGTGATGATGAAGGTGATGGTTGCGATGGGTCTATGGTTGAGGGGGTGGCACTAGGCGGCGGAGATGGCAGCGGCGCCTTGCCGGAAAATTTTTCCGGTGGCCGGAAATAAAGGGGGACCGGATTTTATGAGGGAGAGAGGAGAGGTGATTAGGGTTGAGTGTGTGTTTTGTTTTGATATAAAATGAGAAAATTTGTTATAGTTTTTGTTTATATATGTGAAAGTTTTAATAAAAATGTAAAGTTTAATATAGTTAAGTGTAGGTTTTGTAATTATTTTGTATAGTTTTATAAAATAATGATTCGGGACTCGTTTGGGGGTACTTAGCGGATGATTTAAAACACGAAACTTGCGCTATTGTTTTCAAAATCATTTTTCCTATAAAAACGAGTATTTACACGACCATATTTCATAAATATTTTGTAACGTTCATTTAAAATGTTTGCTTTGTTTATTCTAGACTCCGATATCACGGGTAAACTTTATTCATAAAATAAATCGTTAACTCAAATATTCACGTTAATAATAAATGTTTTTTAAATAAAATGATAATTAATTTATTAAATATTTTTATTAAATAAATTACGATAAATAAATAAAATCTAATTTGTTTCGTGTCGGTACGCGTTGATCTCGTTTTCAAGTCAGATAATTTGAAAAGTCAAAAATTTATGATGAAAATTATGTAATAATAATTATGATTTATTCTCAAAATAAGTTCCGAAAAATTATCAGTTATGCGATAATTGTTTTCACTTGAAAATAAAAGTCAAAAGTCGAGTCAACCTGAAAAGTCAAAGGGAAAAATAGTCATTTAGGGTTCTGAAAATTGTCGGTTGTCACATTCTCCCCTCCTTTAGGAAGCGACGTCCCGACGCTTTAATCACTTTATTCGACCCTGTTTCACTTGCAATGAGTGAAAGGTGTCATTCTCGAATGAATTCACATGTTCTCACATTATGGTCATACGACCACGGGCGCTTTTGGAAAATTTTCAAAACGACGATCAATTCAAAAATCATCGGTGATTACACCGATCAAATCAAATCACATATCGACCAACGGGTCTCGTTAAAAGAGATCGCATCATTATAAAAATCGTCTGGAGTGTACATAACTCCATCAAAGGCGTTACAACATTATTCAAAACAAGACGCTTATCATTAAGCGTACTAAATCACATAAATGCATGCTCACTAACCGTCAAGCCATGCAAATTGAAAGAAAGCGCATTGATGCGAAAATCACTAAGAGTATACATAAATCTATCGAAAGCACTACGGCATTAATCGAAACAAGGTACTTATCATTAAGCACATATAATCACATAAGGACATGCTTGCTAAATAGCCAAGCCATGCCAAATCAATCAGTTCAATCACGTTAACTCATGCTTGCTAAATAGCCAAGCCATGATTAACAACACTCTTCGACTTAATTCCGGCTAAGTCTAGCCCAAGAAAAGTTTTTAAAGTTATAGGATGTTCACGGGCCTGAAAACCATGGATGCATATCCAAAAAGATTCTTATCATTGTAGGGTGTTCACACGCGGATCCATACCCAAAAAGAGATTTTTAATATCACGAGGTGCTCATGGACTTTATAGCCATGGTTCCATCCCCAAAAAGAGTTTTTTAATATCACGGGGTGCTCATGGACTTTATAGCCATGGTTCCATCCCCTATCAAATGGTCAAGTTTGCTTATATTATCAAACCCTGAGCATTCTTCACGGTGCTCTAGGCACGATCGTCACCGGCCTGGGTTCCATCCGTGGATTTATCGAGCTCGCACACCAATCACGACCGCTCTTACCCGACTCCGTCTTGTGTCTTTCAACGAGCGTCCGGGACCCTTATCCGTGTCTTTTAACGGGGGGCTAAAATCAGGGTACGTGGTATGTGCTTAATCACACATACCTTTTACCTTTCAAAACGAGCTAAAATAACCAAAAACGGACTCAAAATGCCAAATATATGCTTGTTTTGCTAATTGTGTTGTGCAGGAACGGATATCTCACAAAAAGACGAAAAACCAAGCAAAAAGCGACAAAACCGGACACGGGATGGAAAAGTGTGTGAAGACGAAGCCCAATCAAAGTCAAGTCAACTCCGAGAAGAAAAAGCAAAGAAAAATATAACTTGAGGGGTCAAAAATGCCAAACCCCTAAGTTATATTATTAAGGAAACAAAGGCAGGGGCTGATTATGCCAATTTGGGAAACTTCATTTATAAAAGAAAGAAAGGGGAAAAAGAGAATGAAAAGAAGAAAGATGTGGAGGGGCTTTTCTTGTACACAAACCAAACATACCCTTAATCATCTTCAACCTCTCTCTGTCACAACCCAACTTGTATAAACCCTTTTCCCAATCTCCCGCCAATACCAAAACCAGCCAGCACCTAGTTTTGCTCCATACTTCTACCCTGCAACACTCCATCAACCACTTGACAAAACCTTCCCACTCACCCCACATGGCCACAATGCCAAGTTGGCAATCCAAGGGCATTTTCGATCCAAGGGTTGAGAGAGAATACAAGGAAATTAAGGGCCAGGATATATTGTGAGTTTATACTCACAAAACTAGCACAAGGAAGCTTTATACTCAGCAAACAAACACAGTCAAGCTCAACAAAGAAAAGTCAATGAAAGTCAAACAGAAGACTTCAGCTTGTTTTTACCTTTTTCTTTGTATAAATAGGGCTAGTGAGCCATGTAAGGCGGTGTGTAATTTTTAGTTTTTAATATAAAAAAAAAACTTTTTCCTTTCTGCAATTTGTAAAAGTTCCAAGTTTAATGAAATTTCAGTTTGTTTTGCAATTCGTGTTCCAAGTTTACATTACCTTAAGTTTGTTTTTAAGCTATTCATAAGCTTTGAAGAGTCTCTAAGCTCTTTATTTGAGCTAAATAAGTGTTAACTAAGTTTAAATTCTGCAAACCAGTTTAATAACCTGAATTACCTTTGCATTTGAATTGTGGAAAGCATTTTGGAAGTTGGTTGTAATGGAAAACCAAATGGACTCATACCCTAGCTTATTAATAAGCTAGGGAGCTTATAGCTGCCCTTTTGGGTTCCTCTTGTTTAGCTAGAGGTTCATTGTAAGTCTCTTATTTAATTCTTGCACTTTTCTTTAAGGTTACTGTAGCATTGCTTATTATTGTTTATTTCTGTCTTATCTTGCTTAATAGTGTTAATATATGCTTAATTTTCCTTGGTTTAAGCTTTTGTATCATTTATTTATACTTGTTCTTTTAATATGTCATTTTTAGCTAAAATTGCCTTTTGCTTATTCAGCTTATCTAAGTGCTTAATTTCTGTTGAAAATGGTTCATTAGTGCTTAATATGTTCATATAATCATTTGTCTTTAAAAGCTTTGGCCTAAATCTCTTAAAATTAGTTTTAAAAATGGATTTCATAATCTTAAAGGGGTGTTTGGGTCAAGGCTGAAAATGGGTCATTTTGGCTCTTGAATGGGTTGTGGTCATTTGATAAATTTCATTTAGCTATATTTAGGTCTTATAAGCTGTTTAATCAAGTTTTTATTTGTTGAATTTCAATTTCCAAGTTTATATTAGCTTATTTGTGAACCTGTTGAATTTTGCTTAAGTAGAAGTGCTTATTTTTGAGTTTTAGCTTAAAGTAGATATTAAGCTTTGTTTGCATATTAATTTTAAGTGTTTATATGCATTGGGTAAGTGTTGTTGTAATGTGCAAATGTGTTTTAAAGTTTAAATTAGAATCTGCATGAGAGTTAAAAAAAGGGATAATTAGCTTTTTCATAAGCTCATTCTGGCTTATTTAGTGTTTATTTTTATCTTTTGAGTCTTAATTATTGTTCATTGAGCTTAAATCTCAATCTGTTTTTAGCTTATATCATCATAAGAATCCAATTGCTTGCTCATTTTTAAGCTCAAAAGTGCTTATTTTCAGTAAAATCAAAAAAAATAGTAGTTTAGTCATTTGTGCTTATTGTGCTTATTCCAATGGCTTATTTAAAAAAGTGAATAGGTGGGCTTAATAACTCATTGTCGAGCTTATTTCCAAAAGCACACTTTTTAGTTTGGCTTATTTAGGATTTTAGCTTATTTTCATTTTGGCTTATTTTAGAAAAAGTTAGAGTTTACTATATTTTGATGCAAATTGTTAGGAAAATATTGTAAACAGACTTAATACTGTTAGTATTAAAGTTAAGTTCTTGTTTATTATCAAGTTAGTACTGATATGAGTTAATAGTTAGTACCGTTAGTATAGAAGTTAAGTCTTGGTAGAGCAAGTAAGTCTGCCAGCACTAAATAAGTGTGACAGTATTAAAAGTTAATACTGTTTAGTCAGAAAGTTAAGTCCTGGTTGTATATTAGTAATTAGTTTTAACATTTAGCGTTCCATCTTAGGAAGAGATAAGGCATATCTCTTAACGCGTTTAGGGTTCCTTAAGTTTATAAAAGGAACATAGAATAGTATTGTAAACATATGAGTTGATTGAGTATTCACAATCAAATAGTAATAGTAATAGTAATTTTAGTATTTGTTCTTGTGTTCATCTTGGTATAGATATTGATATTCCGCGTCAATATTTGTATTCACAGTTATTGTCTCTCATAGTATCTTTGGATTTATTCAAAGGACTATAAGTCGTTTAAGGCTCATTGAGATCCTGTTTATAAGGACCTACAAGTGGTATCAGAGCCACCAAAGGGACTTTACACAAGATTGAACAAAGATCAAAACCTTTTAATCCACCAAAATCAAGTAGTCATGTCTGCAAACGATAATTTTTCTCTTCATGATGATGAGGAACTTTCTCTTCATGATGATGCATCTTTGGCTGGATCACAACCAGCATCCAACAAAGGAGATGCTCCTGCTAAACCACCACAAATTATCACCACAAATACACTTTCAAACATCAAACTGCCCGTTCTTCAAAAAGATGATTATGATACGTGGGCAATGGAGATGGAACATTATCTTGAGTATATCGATAATGAAGTCTGGAAAGTGATTCAGAATGGGAACTCAAAGAAGCGAGTCACAAAAGGTAAGGATGGTGTTTACAGGGTTCTTCCTTCAACCACACAGGAAGAACAGTTTGCTGATGAGAAAGAAAGGAAAGCGAGAACTCTGTTGCTAATGGCTGTTCCAAAAGATCATCTCAGACGTTTTCATGGAATGGATGATGCCAAAGAGATTTGGGCAGCTATCAAGACAAGGTTTGGTGGTAATGCTAACTCTAAGAAAATGCAAAAAGCTGTTTTGAAACAACAGTTTGAGGCATTTACTATCTCATCTAAGGAAAGCTTAGAGAAAGGGTATGATAGGTTCCAAAAACTCCTATCACAGTTGGATGCCCTTGGTGCTGGAGTGTCAGATGAAGATGCAAATCACAAGTTTTTGAGGTCTCTTCCTCCTGCATGGGACAGTCTAGCCATGACAATGAGAACAAAGAAGAATATTGACACTCTGTCAATAGATGATTTATACAATAATCTGAGTGTCTTTGAACAAGACATCCAAAAGACATCATCTTCTTCCCTGGCATCTGATAATGTGGCTTTTCTATCACAAGCCAAAGCCTCTTCAAGCAAGCACAAGCCAAGCCAAAGCTCAGGAAGTTATAGTTCGTATACCACTTCTTCTTCCAAAGCAAAACCAACTGCTACTCCTGGTCTTGCTGATGAAGTTATCCATTCTTTTCTAGCCACAAATGCTGATGATGTGGATTTGATACATGAAGATCTAGATCAAATTGATGACCTGGACTTGGAAGAGATGGATATAAATTGGCAGATTGCTATGACTGCCATCAAGATCAAGAAGTTCTACAAGAAAACAGGCAGAAGGCCAAGAGTGGATGGAAAAATGCATGTGGCATTTGATAAGAGAAAAGTTGAATGTTTCAATTGCCACAATACTGGGCATTTTGCTAGGGAGTGCAAGTTTAAAGGTTCAAAGGAAGGTAGCAGGCAGGAAGCAGGTAGAGGTCAGGATTTCAAGCCAGTGAGAACTGAAAAGGAAGCTTTGATGACTATTGATGAAGGTCAGATCAATTGGGTAGAGCAGACTACAGATGAGGAACTCAATCATGCTCTCATGGCCTTCACTGTGAATAATGAGGTATCCATGTGTTCTAAATTGTGTTTAGATTCATACAATGCACTTCAAGCTAAGTATGATGAATTGCAATCTGAATTTGGTACCCAAGAAGCTGCCTTAGTTGCCCATAAGCTAGCTGTTAAGAAATTAGAATCTCAGCTTAAAGCCTCCCACAAACAGCAATCTTCCTTAAATGAAAAATTAAATTTTCAAGCTAATCAAATTTTTGAAAAAGATGAAAAGCTGAAAAAGTATAGAAGAATAGGAATGAAAGCTGTCAAAGACAAGGATGCTTTACAACAAATTTTTGATTCTTGGTCTGCATCTTCTAAAAATCTTTGGAAGCTAATTGATTGTGGGATGAGCTCAACTGTTAAGATAGGTTTAGGATATGGCATCAAATCAAATGCTGAGGTCCTAGGATATGAGGAAGAGGAAATGTTCAGTTAAGATGCATCTAAACATCCATGAACACAAGTCGAAGTATATCTTGAATTATTTAGGGGAACTCTTCTTCAGCATTGAGAAGAATGCTTTTTTGAAGAAGGATCATATTACATGGTAACGAACTGAAACGACTCAAGGAAATTCCACCCCACCGTACTCAGATTATCAAACTTCAAAAGAAACGGTTAGGGCAAAAGGATAAGATTGCCTTTGCTCATTACAGAATTTCCGATCTTGAACAAATCATTGAGAAAATCCAAGCTCGTCTCAAAACAAAAATTCAGGAAGATTTAGGATGTCATCTATCGGTCAGAATTCACAAACTCTTAGAATAGTTAAAGCTTTTATCCTAGCCGGGATGTGTGGTATAAATAAAAAACGCTTGTCATATCTTGATATGTACAGTAAGGAAGGCAAGTTATTTTTATAAGGAAATCGTTTCATACCTTATTATTTTCAACTTATCTCTCTCTTCCATATCATCTCCATCATTTATATCATTATCACCGTCTTCATGAACATACCTATAAACTTCTAAGTGCTTAATTCAAAACAATAGCATTCTCAAAGGCATTTTAAGCTGCCACGATTTTTCTTTAAGTATTACTTTCTAACTTGTGATATAATTCTTACTAATGATATTTTATAGAATGCCTCCAAAAGTCGTCAACATCTGAAAACACCAGCCATAACTTTAGATGCCCATCCGGCATATGAGTGCTGATCTTATACAGCCGGGAAGCACAGACTGCTGCCATAGCAAGTTCTAGTAATCCCAACAAATCTTACTGGAACTCCTACAGTAAAAACGGGAAACTAAAGGGAGTTTTCAGATGTCAAACCTTTCTGTTTAAATGGTACGCGAAGAGCAGTAGCCTTATTCGCTGGTTTGAACGAAACTGAATCAGTATTCCTCACTGAAGCAAAGATGTGCTGAGGAACTAAAGTAACATTTGCTATGGTAATTTAACTGATGAAGCTTGTCTTGGTGGAATGAACTTGCCCAGCCATGGGAATAGAGCTAGCTAATCAAATCACTGAACTGAGTTAAAAAGACTTATGACGAACAAGTATGTCCTCGGACTGAGGGACAAGAAAATGGAAGATGAATTTTATGGTCTAACTGTAAATGGAAGTGATCTCAAGACTTATATTAGAAGATTCCAAGAATTAGCATTCTTATGTCCAAACATGGTGCCAAATTCTGAGAAACTTATGGAAGCTTTCATCGGGGGACTGCCGCAAAGCATTGAAGGAAACGTTACTGCTTCAAAACCTCAGACTCTGAAGAGCACCACAATAGCTCACAGGCTAATGGACCAAATAATAAAGCGTAATTCTGTAGCATGAAACATATGATACAATCGCAAGTTTGATTGATAGAGGAAACACCACCAATAACAACAACTATTCCAATAATCGTGACAAAGACAACTACCCCAATGATCGCAACAACAATAACCACTCCAACAATCACATTAACAAAAATAACTACCCAAATAACCGTAACAATAACAACCGCAACAATTATCACCATCAGCAGCAAAATGGAAGGCAGGAAATCTTTAAGGCTAATGGAAACCGTGGATATAATGGACCTCATCCCCTTTGTAGGAAGTGTACTCTACATCACACAGGACCGTGCACTGTTAAGTGTCAGAATTGCTACAAAGTAGGCCATCAGACTAGAAACTGTAGTAGCTAAGAACATCTATTTTCCAACATCACTCTATCTCTCAACTAAATCTCGAGACATGTAACATAAGTATCAACTCTTTTTCATATGTAAAGTTATCCATGAAATAATAAAGTATGATTCCGTTACATCTTGTTATCTGGTGATATCAAAATTCGACATCGTTTGTCAAATTCCATTATATTCAACTCTAAATACCCTCCTCATACCTTTGCAACATAAATTATCATCCTTGATTATATGGGCGTCAGTACAATCAAACATCTCAGTATTATCTAACCATTCATGATCATATCATTTTCTACACATTACCATATCATGTTCTTATGCTTAGGTAAGACGATTTATGATCATCTTATTGAAATGAATTAGAATGCTTCTTCATTTGAATAAGGAAATTATAAATCCCTGAACTATGAATTTATAAATTCTCAGTTACAAGGAGTTGGACGCTTCTTTTTGTAAGTGACAATACTAAATAAATAGTGCTTAATTATAACATACGTACAACAAGTTTACATTTCAATCCGTTTGTATAAACAATCCCATAATCATTATCATTATTACCTTCATTACCTTCATCATCTGTTCATTTCAAAATCTGTATCTCACGTAATTAGCAACTCTCTTACAAATTCATAATCATTCCATGACATTATCTATTCATGGTCTCCGTATTCTAAAATTCTACTGTGATATTCTGCACACGTAATAACAAGCAACACACAAGAATCTATACAAAGTCAATATGATTCAATACCACTGGTATGAAAATTTTGATAAAGAATTGTGATAGCATTACTTATTGATGTTTACTTTTAAAGGTTAATGAATAACGGAGTTTTTTTTTTTTTTTTTTTTCCTTACGATCTGAGTAGCGCAACGTATTCCATCCACCCAGATTCTACCAGAATCTAGAGAAATTCTATTGACTGTCACCAAGAGGTATGATCTTGAAAATAAGTAGACGTGTGAAAGGAGGTAATTATAATTATGGTGTACAACATAATTATAAATGCATCACACACGTAAACTTGTAACCTTGATTAGCTTAACTTAAATTCATTCAATTTAACTTTAAATTAAATCTCGGGACGAGATTTCTGTAAGGGGTGGAGACTATAACAACCCAAGAATTTTCATCAAATGCAAAACCTATTTTACTATTATCATAATTGTACGGGGAAATTTTTCGCTTTATTACATTACTTATATATCTCAGTATGTCATAACTAAAGTAGACGAGCTCACGCAACCTATCTATGACAATCCTATCTTCATATATGTCAAGCAAATATCATAACATATCAAGTCTATATCATAATATCATTATTACAAGGTACAATATTCCTAAAAGATACCATTTGCAACATCATAACAAAACGGGCTTTAAACCATTATCGGATGCCCTAAACCCTAATCTCATGGAAGGGTTAACTCCTTAAGTGAATGCACAAGCTACTAAAGCATATGTACAAGTAATATGATATCTCATTTAAAATATAAAATCTCTTCAAGTCAAAGTACAAATCTCTAAAAGCTCAATGTACAAGTCATTAAGCATGATCTCTAAAATAGCCGTTTTACCTCCATTTTCATTCTCATCTCTTCACTACCACTTAAGCAAGCTAATATACTCATTTTACAATATATGAACCCTAATTATTCCATACATAAGCTTTCATACATCTTTTTGCACTCAAAACCCTAATTCAAAACCCTAAACCCTAAAACCGAGCTAGTTTCTAAACCATGACCTGTTTCTTGGCTTTTATCCATTATAAACCCAAACCAACACTCAAATGAGTTGTAAAAACTTATTTTACAATCATATCAATCCTATTCAATCATTATTTCATCATTACTTCATCATTTTACTTCACTTGTACGTAAAACATATCCTAGAAACCCTAAATGTACCTAATTGGTTCATTTAACCCGTTTACTCGTTTTAAACCATTCTAATCCCAAATAACCAACCAAGGGCCATTATAAACTCATAAAATGAGTTTACAAATCATTATCTATCATTAACTTGGCAATGTGCAAGAAATCAAAGCCTAGAAAACCTTAACGAATCCAGAAAACCCTAATTATGCCCTAATTGTAACTTTGACCCGTTTTCTCAATTTCAACCCATTATAACTTAAACCAACGACCAAACTTCATTGATAATACTTTATATAAGCCCTAGGATTTGTATTCCATCATTCCTAATCAAGAGTATGCAAAATATAAGCCAAGAAAGTCAAGAAAACCCTAAACGAGCCCTAGTTGAACCCGTACTCCCATTTCTTCAATTCTAATCCGTTTTAACCCAAACCAATTGCTAATCTTTGCTAATTACTTTAATACCAGACCTTAACAACCTATTTCATCTATCCTTAATCATTATAAACACAATGTACCTTGGAAAGACTCTTGAAAACTATGTCGAGCCCAAAACAGACCCGCACCCCATTTTTGGCTTCTTTAACCCATTTTAGCCCTAACCATGTGCAAGGAACTTGCATAAACTCCTTCTAAGAAACCTTCAAGCAGCTTACAAGCACCTCCCCTAAAAGGGTGTAGGAGCAGAAGTAAATGTTATAATGGTTAAATTTTATTCTAATCTATCCTAGCATGCTTAACTAATGTTAAAATAACTACTTTATTGATTAATGAAGGAATTTGAACTTAAAACCCGCGCGTTTTCATTTTGAAACCCTAATTTGACCCGTTTTACCTTTTAACTTAACGAATAGTTAATTTAAACTTATGTTATGTTAAATCTTCATATTTTAGTTTATTATAACTTATAAATGTCTATTGAAATGTTAAAATAAGCTTGCATGGCAATTTTGACATGTTTTGTAATTATAATCCATGCAAGGGTATATATCGAAACTTTCTCTAAACTTATAACTAAAGGGGCAGAATATGTCATTTAATGCAAAGTTATAACAATCGGGGTTTATATGTTCACTTGTTCCAAGTCAAGGTTTACTTGTATATTAATAAAAGTTGAAGGACCAAGTCGTAAAATGCAAACCCCAAAGGGTCTACTATGTAATTTTTCAACCCTAGGATCAAAAATGTAAACATTTTAAAAAAGTATAAAATCAATCCAAAACATTATCTGGCTAACTTTAATTAAAGCTTACTCGTGCTTAACTATTTCCAGATATTGATTAAAACGCTTAAAACCGATATATCGTATCACAATACTAGTGTAGCATCATATTAAGGAGTTTCACTGGTATTTACGTACTGACTGAGTTGTTGGTTTATAGATTTAAAGTGCCCTAGCTCCTCGAAAAAAAAAAAAAAAAAAAAAAAAAGAGAAAAAAAAACGTTACTGAATGACTTCTGAATTATAAGGGCCCGAACAGTGATACAATAATTCCAAGCTCTTCAATCAAACACAAACCTTAAACCAAAGTATCTAAAGTACAATCTTCCCTAATACTTGACAAATTCTACCACAGGTTGTGTGACGTGCTATTTACTATCATTATGCTATTCATCACCCTTCCCCTTTTAAGATAGTGAAAAGGTCGTCAGCTTTCATTTCAAAAATAATTATTTACTTCTACCTATCAAGTGAGATTCATAAGCCTCACCATTACTTAGTTTTACATGCTTTATAAACCAAACGAAAGATACATCTTGTTACAAACACTTTTTCTACATACTCGTTTATCTTAAAACAATGTGATTGAATTTTCAAAAGGCTTAATGAAATTCATAACCCCATATTTCAATCTTATGAATACATTATAAACCTTGATACCTGATATAAACATGAATGCAAGTGTTTTTTTAAATGTATGCTATCCATATATATTATTGCCTCAAGTTACTTCCAGTGTCCATTTATTTCCAAATAATGAATCATTAATTACTTTCATTGCTGAGTGAACGCGAAATAGTGATAGAATCTATTGGGGGTGACGGCTCCCGGTTTGTATACCCGGTCCTGGGGTCCAAACGCACTATAGATGCCTAATATGTTAACCTTGCAATATATTTTTCCACGGGTTGGACATTCTGTCCCTAACGAATATCACTACGGTGAATTTCCCTGTAATGTTTTGATGTCCATGAGATTAGGTACAATAATCATTTACCCTGATTTTCCCATGATAATTGATAATTCATTGATGAATAATTACAATTATAGTGACTTCATTCAACCATATAATATCAACTATTTCCCCATGATAATACGGTTCTACATGATATTAAATCTCCTCCATGATAATTACAGTAATTGTGCCATGATTTCCATTATAACTTTGTATCAATCATACATTTCAAACCTATGATTTCACTCACCTTTGTGTTGACCTTTTTAAGCAATGTTTATCTCAGGAATTAAGCAAGTTGCGACACTGAGGTCCGCATGGACTCGAAGATGGCTGAACTGATATCATTCAAACATAATATTTTAGATTTTGGGACCTGCATTTTGTAAAAACTCTGATTATAATAGAAATGATAACTAAAATTAATCCAACACGTCTCTTTAAAGTTGTTTTCTATGAATATGAAAGTTTGTAACCATTGAAGTAATAGCCCAGATTAGCTTCCGCTGCTATATTGTAAAAATGGGGGTGTTACAGATTGGTATCAGCGCCATGGTTATAGAGAACAAGGTCAAAACCTAAACTATAACCACATTTCATTTTACAGCCTTCAAATCCTCCTGCCCACTAACATTTCCGGAACAAGTAAGTAAATATACATATCTATTATACTATAACAAAAATAACAAATGTTATTTTATGACTGGATTTTACACAGAACATGTCTTTTCCCAACCCGCTCTACTTCCATATTGAGGATGCTTTTCCCTCTATGAAATTCTTAACTATACTTCGTTTCAACCGATTATTTCCATCTCATCAAAAAGCAGTTCTTTTAACTCTTCAGAAAACTCTACAGATAATATAATCCCACCAGTATTCTCATCTTTCTATAATAATCCTTGTTTGAAGGACGTACAAGCATTTTATGCTAAGGAATTACCTATTTCATCACCAGATCCTATTACTCCACCAGCTATTTTGACTCCATCTCCGGTATTACCACCAACCATTACATTTAGATCCTCGATATTTCTTTTTCCTAAAGAAACTATTAACCACCTAAGAAGCAAATCCATTCCCCATCTTCTTCCTCAACTACGTTATCTAATTCATCTCGGAATCAAACCTGTGATTTGATATCACCATCTTCCTCAGTTTATACTCCTACCCCACCTCAGATATTTGAAATAGGGAAATGTTCAGTTAAGATGCATCTAAAACATCACGAGGAACAAATCGAAGATATCTTGAATTATTTAGACGAACTCTCTTTTCACCGTATTGAGAAAATGGAAGAAAGACGTATTAATGGTAACGAACTAAAGACTAAACTCAAGGAAATCCGTACTCAGATTATCAAACTTCAAAAGAAACGGTTAGGGCAAAAGGATAAGATTGCCTTTGCTCATTACAGAATTTCCGATCTTGAACAAATCATTGAGAAAATCCAAGCTCGTCACCAAACAAATCAGGAAGATCTTTAGGATGTCATCTACCGGCTCAGAATCAACAAACTCTTAGAATAGTTATAGCTTTATCCTAGCCACGGGATGTGTGGTATAAATAAAAACGCTTGTCAAATCTTGACTATGTACAGTAAGAAGGCAAGTTATTTATAAAGGCAATCCCGTTTCGTATCTTATTGTTTCCAACTTATCGCTCTTTCATCATCATTTCCACCAATTGCATCATTATCTCCATCTTCATGAATCATACCATAACTTCTAAGTGCTTAAAATCCAAAAATAAGCATTTCTCTAAGCATTTTAAGCATCACATTTTCTTTAAAGTATTACCTTTCTAAACTTGTGATGTCATTCTTACTACATGTTCTTTTATAGAATGCCTCCCAAAAGGACGTCAACATCCGAAACACCAGCCATAACTTTAGATGCCATCCGGCAACTGATTGCTGATCTTACTACAGCCGTGGAAGCACAGACTGCAGCCATAGTAAGACTAGTAATCCCAACAACTTGTACTGAAACTCCTACATAAAAACGGGAACTATAAAGAGTTATCAGCTGTCAATCCTTTTTACTTAATGGTACGTGAAAGAGGCCAGGTAAGCCTTATTCGCTGGTTTGAACGAACCGAATCAGTATTCTCACGAAGCAGATGTGCTAAGGAAAATAAAGTAACATTTGCTACTGGTACTTTAACTGATGATGCCTTGTCCTGGTGGAATGCACATGCCCAGCCTATGGGAATAGATCAAGCTAATCAAATCACCTGGACTGAGTTAAAAATGCTTCTGACGAACAAGTAACTGTCTCGAACTGAGGATCAAGAAAATGAAGAATGATTATTTATGTCAACAACAGAAAATGGAAGAGATCCCAGACTTATATTAATAAGATTCCAAGTATTAGCATTCTTAGTCCAAACATGGTGCCAAATTCTAGAAACTTATGGAAGCTTTTCATCGGGGACAGCCACAAAAGTCATGAGGCAACGGTAACTAGCTTTCAAAACTCAGACTCTGGAAGAACACCAACATAGCTCACAGGCTAATGGACCAAATAATAAAGCGTAATTATGTGCAAGAAACCAATGATCACAAACGAAAGTTTGATGATAGAAGGAACACCACCAATAACAACAACTATTCCAATAATCGTGACAAAGACAACTACGCCAATGATCGCAACAACAATAACCACTCAATAATCACAATAACGAAAATAATCTACCCAAAAAACAGTAACAATAACAACCTCAACATTATCAACTCAGCAGCAAGATGGAAGGCAGGAAATCTTTAAGGCTAATGGAAACCGTGGATATAATGGACCTCATCCCCTTTGTAGGAAGTGTACTCTACATCACACAGGACCGTGCACTGTTAAGTGTCAGAATTGCTACAAAGTAGGCCATCAGACTAGAAACTGTAGGAGCTAAGAACATCTATTTTCCAACATCACTCTATCTCTCAACTAAATCTCGAGACATGTAACATAAGTATCAACTCTTTTTCATATGTAAAGTTCGTATGTAAAGTTATCCATGAAATAATAAAGTATGATTCCGTTACATCTTGTTATCTGGTGATATCAAAATTCGACATCGTTTGTCAAATTCCATTATGTTCAACTCTGAATACTCTCCTCATACCTTTATTATCAGCCTCGATTATATGGGCGTCAGTACAATCAACATCTCAGTATTATCTAACTATTCATAATCATATCATTTTCTACACATTACCATATCATGTTTTTATGCTTAGGTAAGACGATTTATGATCATCTTATTGAAATGAATTAGAATGCTTCTTCATTTGAATAAGGAAATTATAAATCCCTGAACTATGAATTTATAACTTCTCAGTTACAAGGAGTTGTGACACTTTCTTTATTATGAAAGATACAAGTATAAATAAGTAGGCTTAAGAATATAACATCTTACAAAACAAGTTTCTATTCATCCGTTTGTATAAACAATTCCATTAAACATTATCATTATTTAACCTTCATCGTCCGACATCTCCAAAACTCTATATCTCAACATGACTTGCAACTCTCTTTTTACAATTCCTAATCAATGCCTTAAACTCTACACATTCCATGATTCTCCTGTTTTAAATCAGCAACGTAATACACAAGGAAACAATAAAAGAATTAAACAAAGTCAAATGAATTCAATACCACTAGGTATGAAAATTTTGACAAAGACTAGTGATAGCAATTCTTATATTTGATGTTGCGATTTAAAATAAAATGAATAACAATTCTTTACTATCAATTAGCGCAACGAATTCTATCCACCCAAGTTCTACCTGAATCAAGAGAAATTCTTGACTTCACCAAGAAGTATGATTCTTGAAAATAAGTAACGGTAGAAAGGGAGGAAATTATCAATTATGGGTGTATAACGATAATTATAAATGCATCACGCAGTGGACATGTGACCTGTGATTAACCTAAATTTACCTAGTACCTACTGCTAAACAATACCACTATAACTTTCTAATTAAATCTCAGGACGAGATTTCATTAAGGGAGTGGAGAACTATAACCAACTCAAGAATTTTCATCAACCAAATTACTAAATCACAATTATACGGTGAAGATTTTCGCTTTAATTACATTACTTATATAACCTATACAGTATGTCATAACTAAAGTAGACCAAGGCTCACGCAACTATCAATGGCAACCTTTCTTCATATATGTCCAGCAAACATCACAAAAGAAAATTGTCAAGTCAATATCATCATATCCTTATGTACAAAATACATTATGCCTAAAATTACCATTCGCAACGTTTAACAAAACGATTTAAACCGAAATCGTATGCCTCTAACCCTAATCCCATGAATGACTAATATCAAAGGTGAATGCACAAGGCACTAAGCTTATGTACAAAGCAATTTACCATCTCATTTGAAATATAAAACTTCTTCAAGTCACAAGTACAAGTCTCAAAAAGCTCAATGATAAGTCATTGATGCACAATATCTACAATAGCCATTTTACGCTCTTTTCAATTCTAATTTCTTCACCATCACTTGTGTACAAGCTACTACACTCAATATACAATGTGTAAACCCTAATTATACTATTCATAAACTTTCACACACATATTTACACTCAAAACCCTAATTCAAAAGTCCAGAAACCCCTAACCCGAGCAAAATACTACACAATGACCCATTTCTTTATTTTAATCCATTTTAAACCTTAACCAACACTCAAATGAGTTGTAAAAAACTTATTTTACAATCATATAAATCCTATACAATCATTATCTCATCTTACTATCATCATTTTACCTCACTTGTTCGTCAAAACAAATCCTAGAAACCCTAAATGTACCTAAATTGGATTTCATTTAACCCGTTTACTCGTTTAACATTCTAATCCCAAATAACCAACCAAGGCCATTATAAACTCATAAAATGTGTTTTACAAATCCATTAATCCTATCATTAACTTGCCAATGAGCAAGAAATCAAATCCTAGAAAACCTTAACGAATCCAGAAAACCCTAATTATGCCCTAATTGTAACTTTGATCCGTTTTCTCAATTTCAACCCATTATAACTTAAACCAATAACCAAACTTCATTTATAATACTTTATATAAGGCCCTAGGATTTGTTATTCCATCAATCCTAATCAATATTATGCGAAATATAAGCTAAGAAATCAAGAAAACCTAAACGAGCCCATTGGAAACCGTACTCCCCTTTCTCAATTCCTAATCCTTTTTAACCCACACGAATGCTAATCTTGCTAATTCTTTATCAGACCTTAACAACCTATTTTCATCATTCCTATAATCATTTATATTTATAACACAATGTACCTTGTTAAAACCTTTGAAGAACCCGTCGAACCTAAAATAGACCCGGTTTGCTTCTATGACCATTTTAACCCCTCTAAATTGCTACCATGTGCAAATGACCACCCAAGAACTCTTCTAGAATCCCTTAAGCAGCTTAGTCACCTACTTAGACCATTCCTTGGTCAAATATGAGAGCACATGGCCTCCCTTTTTGCTTACTTCAGCCGCGGCATCACCAAGACCAAAACACCTCACCAAAGCTACTTCCTAGCTTATACACCACATCTACTAGCTTCTCCACATCCCTACCTAGCTTGTACACATGTCCCATCTCAGATTTCAAGCATACCTTAAGCCTTAAGGATCATATGACTATAAATAGGAACCTAAATCATTCATTTTTCTTCATCCCCCACTTCCTCCTCTATAACCCTTCATAGTAGCAACTCCTTGCTCAATATGAATTCTAATAGATCTTAAGAAGTCTCAAGTACAGAAAGGAAGCAAAAGAAACCAAGAAACGAAGCCCGAGAGTCGTTACTCTAGCCGTACGAAGCCGAAAGTCCCGATTCTGACCCGTTTCCACCATTTTTGCTCCTTGAAGCTCAAACCCAGGTTTTGAATGTTCTACTTCTGCTCCTACACCCTTATAATGTTCATATGATCCTAAATATACTCTTGTTAAAGTTTCATAACTCAATTCATGCTCATTTTCCATTTTGATCCAAAACCGTACACCCGAAACCCTAATTTCGCGTTTTTCTTAAAACTAAATGTTATAATGGTTAAATATTGTTATAATCTATCCTATCATGCTTAACTAATGTTAAAATAACTAATTTATTGATTAATGAAGGAATTTGAACTTAAAACCCACGCGTTTACGTTTTGAAACCCTAATTTGACCCGTTTTACTTCCTAGCTTAACGAATCGTTAAATTAAACTTGTGTTATGTTAAAACTTCATATTTTAGTTTATTATAACTTATAAATGTCTAATGAAATGTTAAAATAAGCTTGCATGGCAATTTGGACATGTTTTGTAATTATAATCCATGCAAGGGGTATATATCGTAACTTTTGGAAACTTATAACTAAAAGGACTAAAAGTGTCATTTTATCAAAGTTATAACTATAGGGGTCTATTATGTCACTTTTCAAAGTAAAAGGTTTACTTGGTATATCTTTCAAAGTTGAAGGACCAAAGTCATAAAAATGCAAACCCTAGGGTCTAAAATGTAACATTTTGAAAAAGTATAAAAACACATTCAAAACATTACCAGACATAACTTTAATTAACGCTTCTCGTGCTTAACATTTCCAGATATTAATCAAAACGCTTAAAACCGATTATATCATATCACAATACTAGGGAGCTTCATATTAAGGAGTTTCATCTTGGTATTACGTTCTGACTGAGTTGTTGGGTTTATGATTTAAAGTGCCCTAGCTCCTCAAACGTTTACTGAATGACTTCTGAATTATGATGGCCTGAACAATGATACAATAATTCCAAACTCTTCAATCAAACTCATAACTCTTAAAACTAAAGTTCTAGAGTACAATCTTCCTAAGACTCAACATATTTACTCAGGTTGTGTGACGTGGCTGTTTATTTTGCTATATCAACCTTCCCCGGTTAAGATTGTGATAAGGTCGTCAGCTTTCATTTCAGAATAATTATTACATCTACCTATCAGGTGAGATTCATAACCTCGCCTTTACTTATTTTACATGTTTTATAAACCCGCGAGGGGGATACATGCTTGTTACAAACTCTTTTACATACTCGTTTATCTTATAACAATGTGATTACTTTTCAAAGGCTTAATGAATTCATAACCCCATATTTCAATCTTTTGAATACTTTATAAACCTGTGATACCTGATATAAACCATGAATGCAAGTGTTTTCTAAATGTATGCTATCCAGATATATTATTGCCTAAGTAGCTTCCAGTGCCATTATTTCCATATCATGAATCATTAATTACTTGCATTGCGAGTGAACGCGAATATTGTGAATAGATCTATTGGGGGTGACGGCTCCCGTTGGTATACCCATGCTTGGGGTAGCCAAACGCACTATATTTGTCCTAATAGGTAACCTTGGCAAGTTATCTTTTCCACGGGGACATCTGTCCCTAACCAATATCACTACGGTGATTTCCCTGTTAATGTATTGATGTCATGAGCTTAGGTACAATAATAATGTTACCCTGATTTTCCATGATAATTGTATTCGTTGCAATTATTACCATTATAGTGATTTGCATTCAACCATATAATATTCAACTGTTTTCCATGATAATACTGTTCTCTATAATAATACTGATCTCCATGATAATTATCCCAGTAATGCCAATATTTCCATTATAACTTGTATTCAACTATTACATTTCAAACCTATGAATTTCACTCAACCTTTGTGTTGACCCTTTTTAGCATGTTTATCTCAGGTAATTGAGCAAGTTGCGGTACGGAGTGGCATGGACATGAAGATGGCTAAAACTTGTTATCATTCACATTTTATGTTTCTAGATTTTGGGACCTGCCTTTGTAAAACTCTGATTTGAAATGAATGATAACATATCTTTTGAATAAACGTCTCTTTTGGGTCGTTTTCTATGAGTATGATTGTTGTATCCATGAAGTAATACCCAAGATTAGCTTCCGCTGCTATATTGTAAAAATGGGGGTGTTACAGTACCATATTATGCCTATAAATACCAAGCCATATCTCATGTTTTACTCACCTATTCTCATTCTTATCTCTCTTATAATCTGATCATTCTCTCATTTTCAGTTCTAGATAATTTCATACATCATTGTAGGTAATTCTCTTCATAGAAGAAATTGCCGAAATAGCATACGAGATGATCAAAGTTCAAGCAACCTTGTTTTGCTTCTCCATCACATTATCAAGATCACTTTTTCTGTATCTTGTACATTATTTAGTAGTTATAGTATCATTCATCATCCTTGTAAAAGAAGTGTGATTGCATTGCGTTGATTCTACTAGAATCTGATATTTAGCTTTGTACCGTTAAAAAGGTGTAAGCGACGTTGTGAGGCTTCTCCACCGGATAAAGGAGATTGGTGACTAGTGTTTATGAACTCTTGAGTAGGTAACTCGAGGAGTGGAGTGGGGCAAGGAAGGTGCCTTGTAGCCGAACCACTATAAATGTTTGTGTCTTGGTTTTATCTTTCTTACTCTCTATTTACTTTACTTGCATTTCATACTTACTTCTTATATCATACAAACATCAACATCGTCAACTTCACATAAATTCAAGACTAACTTTTGAAAAGCAAATTTAAAATGGTAAAACTATTTAACCCCCCCTTTCTAGTTTTTCACAAAGCATAAACAAACACCACCTAAACCACCTCAACGTAAACACGACATAAAAATATAATGCCCATAACACATAACATAAAGCCGTAAACAATATATTACCTTCCTTTCACATAGAAGCCATGACAAAGCTAGAAACGGTCATCCAACCCGGTCAATCCACGAACAATATCAATAGCTACCTTCTTTATCTAAAACCAACAAATGAAAGCATAAATCAACCCTGTAACACCCCCAAAATGGGTCGCAGCAGAATATGGATCCGGGGCATGTTACTTTGAGATCAACAACACAAGATATATATAAGAACGACACAAAAGTCGTTTAGATGGATACATTGGATTTAAATAAGAGACATATTACAAAAGCTTATAGCTTTACTTACCCTCTTTCTCTTTTCATGCGCAATTGAGAAAATAAAGAAGGACGATTAATTGGGTAACAGGAACGAAAAGACCGACGAAACCTCAAGAAAATTTGTACTCAGATTAAATCAAACTCAAACAAAGCAGTTTAGGTCAAAAAGAAAAAAGATTGTCCTTTGCTCACTACAGAATTTTTTTCCATCTTTGAACAAATTATTAAGAAAATCCAAGCTCGTTCAACCAAACTGATCAGGAAGATCTCTTTAAGGAAGTACATACTGCCAACAAACCCTTAAAATAAGTTCCAGTCTTTAATCCTAGCCTTATAATTGGGACGTGGGTATAAAATAAAAACTCGCTTGTCCAAATCTAGACTATGTACAGTAAGAAGGCAAGTTATTTATAAAGGCAATCCCCCCGTTTCGTATCTTATTGTATCCAACTTATCGCTTTTTTTCAATCACATCATAAATTTCCAACCAAATGCCATCATTAATCTCCGGTCATCATGAATCATACCAAAAACCCTCCCTAAGTAAGTGCTTAATAAATCTTCAAAAATAAGCATTTCTCTAAAGAGCAATTTACAGCATACACATTTTCTTTAAAGTATTACCTTTTAACTTGTGAATGTCATCTACTACGTTGTTCTCCTTATGCTGATAGAATGCCTCCCAAAAAGAAAAGGAAAAGAAAGACGTCAACACCCGATAAACACCAGCCATAACTTTAGATCAATCCCGACACTGAATTGCTGATCTTACTACAACAATGCTTAATACAATAGCTTACAAAGGAATATTCAACAAGCAAAATAACAGAATAAACAAGCATGGAAGCACAGGACTCCTGCATGCTGCCTATATAAGCAAGTGCTATGTAATCCTAACAATCCTTACTATTACATACTTTACTTCTACTGGAACTCCTACAAAAAAAAAAAGGAAATTATAAAGAGATTTATCACTGTCAATAATCACATCTTGACAACCTTTTCTTCTTTCTTTCTGCTTTAATGGTACTGAAGGACAGTAGGCCCCTTATTTCGCTTGGTTTTGAAAAAACGAAACTGAATCAAGTATTCTCACGAAGCAGATGTGCTGATGAAAAAAACGTATAACATTTGCTTACTCTACTTTTTGGTAACTTTAACTGATGATGCCTTATCCAGGTGGAATGCATATGCCCCAGCCTAAGGAATAGAGCAAGCTAATCAAATCACCCACCCTTGGACTCTGAGATTTAAAAAAGGCATCTGACGAACAAGTACTATTCTACTTACTCTCTCATACTTTACTCTTACTACTTCATATAGTCGCTCGAACTGAGATCAAGAAAATTGGAAGATGAATTTTTAAATATTATTTGTCTTCAAACTGTATATGGAGCATGGTGATCTACAGAGACTTATATTAGAAGATTTCCAGAATAGCATTCTTTATGTCCAAACATGGTGGCCAAAATTTCTGAGAAACTTATGAAGCCTTTCCAATCGGGGACTGCCAACAAAGCATTAGAAGGAAGACGATACTTTACTACATTACTTTACTACTCTGCTGTTTTTCAAAAAAAAAAAATGTCAAAACCCATCTAACTCAGAAGAAGCCATAACCCCAACACATAGTCACAAAGGCAATGACAAATACTAAAGGCGTAATTCTGTGCAAGAAACCAATGAAACACAAAAGACTGAAGTAAACGAAAGTTTGAATGATTTTAGAAGGAACATCCAAAAATCACAACCAGCAGGTCAACACAAAAACAACAACTATTCAACAATTTTACTATTTTTTCCAATAATCGTTCCAACCTCCACACAAACCACACACCACCCAACCCTATCACACGCACACCCACCTCCCCCACCCGCTCACCACACCCTAACAAACCCACCAAACCTCCCACTTACCCCTACCCCCAAACTACGACACCCCACCCGCCCCACCCCCCATCCCCCACACAACCGCCCTCAACCCCCCCAAACAAACCCACCACCACACCCCACAAAGTAACAAACCAAACAAAACCAACCCCCGAAACCACCCCACCAACAAAACGACCAACCAAACCACCCCCCAAAACCACACCACCCCAAACTACGCACTAAAAACAACAACCCACCTACTCCGCCCCCCAAAAAACCCCGTAACAATAACACCCGCAAATAAAACAAAAATCCGTCAAAAACCCAAAAAAAAAACCACCAACCCCACACAAACACTCCCCTAACACACCACACAACAACCCGCAACAATAATCCACCATGATACACCCACATCACCCGCAAAAAAACCAGATGAAAGAAACAACGCCCCCAGTCCGGCCCCAAACAGAACCACAACCCCCCCCTCCCCACCCCCCAACCCCTTCACCCCTACACCTCGTCCCATTCAAACTTCCATACTTCCCATCATGCAACAAAACAGTCCACCGTGTAGGGTAAATAATTGTTGCATTGTGCCAAGGGAGGGGGCAAATCAACCATTCAATGCCAGGTGCCACCAACCCCAAAACCCCAAAGTAACGGCGCCTATACCAACAAACACCACACCCACCCCACCCCGCCACTTCCCACAAACCCCCTCACGATCCTATACCACACCCCCAACCCCCCCCTGCCCTCCCCGCCCCGGTCCGGGACCACAGGACCTGGGCGAGATGAGATTGCCCTATTCGTTCGGTAGTTGGCTCAAGGCAACCGGGCCCAGAACATATGACCAGCTCTATCAGTCCACCTATACCTCCAAATAGCTAAGTGTCAACCCACCGTACGCCAACAATCCCCCTACACCGCCCCATACTTTCCCAAGTGCCCCCCCCACACTATCACATTCACACACAACTAGACCCACACCCAGAACCATCCCACCAACATTAACCCCCCCGCCCCTACCCCCACCCCACCCCACCACCCACCCCCCAACACAATCCCACACACTCCCCACCTCATACCCACACACTACCACCCCCAACCCCCACCCCCCCACACCACACTACCTACCCCCCCACACACACCCACCCACCACACCCCCCCCACCCACCACCCCCAACACCCCCCCCGCCATCCCACCACACACACCTCCCCCCACACCCCCCCCCACCACACCAATCCAAGTCCCAACACTACACCTCCTCACCCACCACAAAACCCCACCCAACCCCCACCCCTCCCAGCCCCACTCCAATCCCACCACCAACCCGAAACCACGCACACCCCACGACACCACACTACCACAAACATACCACCACCAAAACCCACCATACCCGTACCACACATCCCACCCCTACCATCAACCAAAACCTAACCCACAATAAACTCAAACACCCCATTATCACCGCCACCACCCCAGCCCCCAATAAAAATAAATGTAAAACTCAAACACACCACCCACACACCACCCTCCACCACACCGAGAGCGCGCGAGCGATCGAGGCGCGTCTACACAGAGGGGGGGTGTGGGGAATAATACCTTTGCAAACATAAAATTTTTCATTTCCACCCAAACATCATTAATATGGGCGTGCCAGTACAAACACATCAAACAATGTTAAAAAAAAAAAAAAAAAAAATAACAAGCCAAGCGGCAGAAGAGCGGGGAGAAAACCAATCCATCAGCACAACACATAAAGGTTAAGGATTAGGAGCGCGAAGGGGCGGTGGGTGATGGGGGGCGCGGAGCGCGAGGTGGAGGAAGAGCGTCTCTCTCTCTGAGTGGGGAACACACAATAGTGGGACACAAATGAGGTATGACTGGGGAGAGTTACACATCGATGTTAAGCACGGGGGATGAGACAGCTCCCTACCCTACATTTCTCCGCCAGCCATAGCGGGTCGAATAAAAGCCACGCATCGCGTCAGCGATCGCCACAATCAAGCTCCGATTATTATGCGACAGAACTAATACACAAGGTCCACAGTATCACTAACCAAACCCGATACTTCCCCACCTAACACCCTCCATCCCCCACACACCAATCTGAATAAGGAACATATAAAATCTCTGAACTATATGAATGAAATAAGATATCCATAAACAAGAAAAGGAAGGAGTTGTGGCCTCCTCAAACAAAAAAAAAAAAGTTAAGGGTGGAGGGATGCACCAACACCCACCTACTTATCAGACCATACCAACTAACCTACACAGTCCCCACATACCCAATCCTCGGCCCCTACCCCTCCCCTAAAACAAAAACAAAACAAACCGCACATAAATACCGGCACCCCCCCAACCCACCACCCCCCCCCCACCCAACCCCAACACCAACAACACAACCCAAACACCACCAACAATCCCATCAACCCACCACTACAACCAATAAACCCCCAAAACCCCTCCACATACCACCAACACCCCACACCCCCCTTCACTTGTACTACCTCCCGATAAAATCTACAATCTCCCCGAACCTACACACACAACCCAACTTTAACTCAAGACCCACACAAACCCCCAGACGCAGCCCCACCCACAACCACAGTTCGGGGGTCGACCAAAAACCCCACCCCTACCCCGCCCCCAACCCACCAAACATCCCAGATCTTCGTATACGAACAATCCACAGTTAAACTTCCTTGCAAACTAAAGTATACCATTAACTAACATCCTACTCCTCACCCCACAGCACCACCGATCAAAACACAAACCCTTCCCAACCCCCCACGCAAACACAACCCCGTCCATATTAACATCCCCCAAAATCCGCCACTCATACCCCCCCCTGCCAATATCTATGACCACCAAGAAATCAAGCCAGCCCCACTCAGACTCACAACAAACAAAAAATCATATACAGATCTCTAAAGAACCCCCCCTGACAAACCATCCCCCCTCAACAAAAAGCACCACTTCACCACATGTTACCTCCCTCCCCTTCCCCCCCATCCCACCACTTAACTAACACGCCAAACACACACACTCCCCCATCACACCACAAACCAACACCCGCAGCCCCCGCCCCTTAAAAAAAAACACCAACCCCCCCCCCACCCCCAAACTCCCCCACCCCATCAACCAGATACAACCTCGCCCAACAACTAAAACTCCGCATACCCCCCTCTGTACCCATCACACCGAATCCCCCACCTACTCGCTGCCCTATAATCCCTTATTACAAACACCAACATTGTTTACCCCCCCCACCAAACACCCACATCCACCCCCCCCCCCTGCACCGCATCTCACACCCTTCACCCTATTCCCAAGTACCCCCCAACCAATCAACGCACCCCCTCCCATCGCAACCAACGCCCGCCTTACCCACACACACCCCCCCACCCCCCCCCTCGACACCTAAATCCCCCAACACACTTGCCTCTCAAAACAAACATACCACCTTGTTTCCCCCCCCAACCCACCCGCCCCTCCCTGTTTATTCTTCCACACCCCCACCCCCCACTCCCGCACCCCCCGGCCCGCCCACCCCCCCCACCCTCCAAAAACCCACCCACCCCACCCCCCAATTCCTGCCCCCCCCACAAATAAAACCCCCCACAACAACCCCCCACCACACCACACAACCACCAACACCTCGTCCCCCTTTTCCCAAAAGAACCCCAAACACCCAACCAATACGATTGGGTCCCTCACCACTACCCACCCACCATACTCCATAAATCAACCCACACTATAACCTCTCACACCGCTCTCCCGCCCAGCTGACCCACATATCTCCCGGCCTGGCCAGCAACCACCCCACACCAACAACACACCTGCCCCCCCGCCGCACCCCCCACCAAACCACAACCACACCCTGACCCTCACCCCCTCCCCCCCCCCCACCACCACCCCACACCCCTTACCCACAACCACACACCACCCACCTACCGCCCCACGCCCCACCCCACACCCCACCAACCCCCTACCCAACAACCAACCTACAACCCCACCATACCCCAACCAACTTCCCCCCCTACACCCCCCCCCCCCCCTCCCCTCCCCCCTTTGTCCTCTTCCGCCCCCCCCCCTTCTCCCCCCTCCCCCCACCCTCCTCCTTTTGCAAAACCCCCCCCAACACCCACTTTAACATCACACCCCACCACCCCCCCCCCCCCCAGCACACACACACCCCGACCGACACCCCCCCCCCCCCCACCGACAAACCCAGCCATCCACCACCACGACACCTATCCCCCACAATCCCCCCCACATCCCACCCCTTCCACCTACACCGCCGGAACCCACACCCCCAACACCAAAGTCGCCACACCCTCACACCCAACCCACCCCTCCCACACAACCCCACACACACAACGCCCCCCCTCCCCCCCCCCTCACTACCCCTACCCCCGCGCCACCTACCACCCTAAACACACCGCGCCCACACCTCGCCCCTCACCTAGCTCACCGCAAACCTGACCCCATTCCGACCCAGCAACAACCCCACCAGCCGCCTGAAAACCGCCCCCCCCCAACCCCCCCACAAAGAAACCCCCACCCACACCAAAATCCGCCCTGGAACCCCCAACCAACCCCCTCCAGAACCCCAACCTACAAATCAAACCCCCATACCCCCCCCAGCCCCCCCACCCCCCAAACCCACAACCAAACAACCAACCCCCCCCAAACAACCCCCCCCCGCCCCAAAACAACCCAAAAAACAACCCCCTAACCCAAGCATAACCCCCCGGGCCGCCTCACCCCACACCACCAAAAACCCCACACATCCCCCCCCCGCACCAACAAACACAACCAACCCAACCCACCTTTCAAACCCACCACGCCACCACCACACTAGCCCACCAAAACCAAAACCCACCAGGCACCACCCACAAAACCCCACCACCCCCCTCCACCACCCTCCCCTCCCCAACCCCCCCCCCCCCCCCACCCCACCCCCCCCCATACCAACCCCCCCCCCCCCCCTCCCCCCCCCCCCCCCCCACCCCCCACCCTCTCCCGCGCCCGCCCCCCCCCAACCCGGCACCACCCCCCCTCCCCCCGTACGCCACCCCCCCCAAACCCCCCCAACCGCCCCCCCACCCCCCCCCCCCCCCCCACCCCCCCCGCGCCTTCTCTTCTCCTGCGCGACCTCAACTAAACAACCAAACACCAATCAAAACAACACAAAACATAACACACACCCCCCCATCCCATGAAACGAATAACCAGACAATAAACCAAACCACCCCCCCACAAAACAAAACAAACAATCATATTACAACAGCCATAAACTACAAACAAAACAACAAACAAACCAATAAACAACAAAACAAGGAACCAATAACATAACAAACAAAAACAAAAAACAACCAAAACAAACAATACAAACAACAGACAAACAAAAACAACAATTAAAACACGATTACAAAACAACAAACCCGAACCATCAACTAACAAACTACAACAACCACATTGTCAAACATATCAAAAACATAAAACAAAAATCAAGAATCAAACAAAAAACCAATAACAACAAAACAACAACTATAACAAACAAACAGACCAAAAAACAAACAACACAACAACAAACAATCAAAACAAGTAGTCAAAACAACAAACAAGACAAACCCAAACACCCCCAATCCACCCAATATCCCCCCCCCCCACCCCCCCCACCCCACCAATACCCTAAAATACCACGACCCGCAACAAGACCGAACAACCCCCCCCCCCAAACAAAACCCCCACCCACCCCACCCCCCCACCCACAACCCTCACCAACAGCTAAACCACCAACCAACCACCAATCCACAACCATATTAGACTACCTCAACTCAACAATTTTTCCAACCCACCAGCTCCAACACCCAAACCTATACCTCTCTCTACCCTTCCCTCAACCTTTACCCACACACCCCCCCATCCAAAACC
This sequence comes from Tanacetum coccineum, assembly GCA_026074375.1. NCBI lineage: Eukaryota > Viridiplantae > Streptophyta > Magnoliopsida > Asterales > Asteraceae > Tanacetum > Tanacetum coccineum. The sequence goes on from BQNB010023385.1 coordinate 43,020, forward strand.
ACACCTTCCCTCCCCCACCCCCTCCACCCATTACCTCTACCCCACATTCGAAAAGCACCCTATACCAAAACCCCCCCCCCCCACGCCCCACCCCGCCCAACCCCCCACCCCCCCCCCTAACCCCCATCCCCCCCCCCCCCCCCCCCCCCCCCCCCCCCCCCCCCACCCCCCCCGCATCCCGCCTACCCCAAACCCCCCTAAACCCCCCCCCCCGACACCCAACCCCCTCCACCCCACCCCCACCCACCCAAACCCCCCCCCCCCCCCCCCTAAACCCCCCCCCACCCCCCCCCCCCCCCCCCCCCACCAACCCCACCCCTCTCTAACACCCCCCTCCCAATAAATAACCCCCCCAACACCACCCCCCACCCCCCCCTCCCCGTCCCCCCCTCCCCCACTTTTCCCCACCCCCTCCCCCTCCATCTTCCAACGTGGGGCCAAATTACCACCCAAAAAATACTAATACATAAAACACCACACCCCAAATCAATCCACACCCCATACCACCCCAACACCCCAAATTCCCATAGCCATCAACCACAATCGCTGTCGCCTTCAACAAAAACACCACCAAAAACCAACCCTACTATCCTCACCCCTACACACACAACCCTCCCCCCTCCCCCCCCCTCCCGCCGCCCAGCACCAACATCCCACCAAAACCCTCAATAATAATATATTGAGGCCTTTATCTATGTGTATGCATTAATAGTTCTTATGTAATGTTGTGAATCGTACATAAAATGAATAAGAGTTGCCACCCGAAACAAACACATTACCCCCCCAAAACCCAATACACCAACGCCCACAAACAATCATATAATACTCTTAAAAAAAAAAGCCCCATAGTGTATCTGTTAATTCCAACAGCTCAACCAATTCAAAAGTTAGACAAAATAAATAAACCAAAGAAAATCAAAGAAGAACCCAAAACCAAACCATTTTATTGGTGTCCGTCGACCTCATTTTTCTTCATTATAAAACCCGTTTTAACCCAAACGAATAGCTAATTCATTGCTAATAACTTTAATACCAAACCTTAAAACCCAATTTTCATCATCCTTAATCATTTATAACACATAGTACCATGTTTTTAAAAAACTATTGAACAACATGTCGAACACCCAAAAAATTGACAGAACCGAACCCCATTTTGACCTTAATTTTGAACCAATATCAAACCATACCAATGTGCAAATAACTTATGCAGGAACACTCCTTCTAGAACCTTCAAGCGCTTAACAAGCACCTTGATTTCATTTCTGTGGCTGAAAAATCAAACACAATCTCCTCTTTTGAACATATAAGCCGCGGCACCATACAACAGCCTCCACACCTTCAATCTAGCCTTTATCTAAACCCTCCACAAAACTCACAACCATAGATTCCCACACATCATCTAAAATAGAACCCTACACACTTCCCCTAGAAACAGACTCCTAAGTGTTTCTTTGGTTGCTGAACTCCCTCTTGCTTCCAACTAGTAATAAATAGGGAACCTTTAATTCTTCATTTCAACTCGCACCACCCATCTTCTCTCTCAAACCCAATTGGCAGCAATCCTTTGCTCCCTTATAAACCCTAGGATCATGATTAAAGAAAGAAGTCGAAGAAGCGAAGCCCCTGAAGTATTGAAGGCCCCCGGAGTAAAAGAACAATGGCGAACGAGTGGAAGAAACATACCCGATATGGACTGAACCCGTTTCCCCATATTTTGATCATTGAAGCTCAAACCCAGGTTTTGAATGTTCTACTTCTGCTAATACACCCTTATAATTTTCATATGATCCTAAATATACTCTTGTTAAAGTTTCATAAACTCAATTCATGCTCCTATCCATTATTAATCCAAACCGAACACCCGCAACCCTAAATTCGTGTTTTTCTTAAAAACTAAATGTTTTCGAATGATTAATATGTTAATACATCTATCCTAGCATGCTTAACTACAAATAGATATAGAAAAAACTACTTAATAATGATTAATGAAGGAATATTGGAACTTAAACCCTAACGCGTGTTACTGTATTTTGAAACCCTAATTTTGGACCCGTTTTAACTTACTAGCTTAACGAATCGATATATTTTAAACGTTGCGTTGCGTTAGGAATCTTCAAAATCTTTAGTTTATTATAACTTATAGAAAATGTCTTAATGAATGTTAAACTAAGCTTCATGGCAAAATTGGTGCATGTTTTTATAATTAAAATCCATGCAATGGGTAAATATCATAACTTTCTGAAACTTATACCTAAAGGGGTTTTGAATATGTCAAATTTTATAAAACAACGATATATAACTATAGGGATCTATTAATGTGTCACTTTTATCAAAGTCCAAAGGTTAACTTGGAATATCAATAGAAAGTAAGGACCAAATCGTAAAAGATGCAAACCCCTAGGGGTACTACTTGCAATTTTTCCAACCCCAGGGTCTAAAATGTAACATATATTGAAAAAAGTATAAAAATCATGTTTAAAAACCTTAACCAGAAATAACATTTAATTAACGCATTTCTCTAGCTGTAAGCTTTTTCTTATGATATTGAATAAACACTTAAATAAAAAACCGATTAATATCTAATCAAAAAAATTACTAGGGGAGCTTCATATTAGAGTTTTTTCATCTTGGAATTACGTGTTCTGACTGAGTTGTTGGGTTTTACGATTATAAAAGTGCGCCATGAATATTTAGAAATCAACTGTATTCATAAACTTACTCCTCAAATAACTGAATACTTTCTTGAATTATGGATTGGCCCGAACAGAGGATACAATAAATCCAAACACTGTCAGATCGAAACTCAATAACACTTTAAACCAAAGTTTCTAAAGTACAATCTTCCTAAGACCTTGAAAATATTCTACTTCAGTTGTTGTTACTGGCTTATTACTATCATTTTCTTATATCAAATTCCCCGGTTAAGATGTGTGATAAGGTCTTCAGCTTTCCATTTCCAGAAATATTTATTACATCGGTACCTAAACCATGTGAGTTCATAGCCTCCACATTTTCAATCTTTTGAGATGTTTTATAAACCCGCGGGGGGATACATGCTTATTACAAAACACTTTCTACATACGGAGTCGATTTTATCTTATAACAATGTATTTACTTTTCCAAGGTTGTTATGAGTTCATAACCCCATATTTCAATCTTTTGAATACAATAAAAAAACTTGTGATACCTGATATAACCATGAATCAAGTGTTTATCTAAATGTAAACGCTATCACATATATAATTATTTCCTAAGTAGCTCCCAGTGCCTATTATTTCCATATCATGAATCATTAAATACTCTTGCATTGCGAGTGAAAGCAATATTATGATGAATAGATCAATTTGGTGTGACGGCTCCCGTTGGTATACCCATTTTGGGGTAAGCAAACCGCATAATATTTGTCCTAAGTAGGTAACCATTTGGCAAAGTTATCTATTCCACGGGGACAAATCTGTCCCTAACCATATCACTACGGTAGATTTTCCCTGTTAAGTAATTGAAAGTCATGAGCTTAGGTGTAATAAAAATGTTTACCCCCACGATTTTCCAATGATAATTGTATTCGTTGCAATTAATACCATTATAGTGGACCTGCATCCAACCATAAGATAATATTCAAACTATTTTCCCATTATAATACTGTTCTCCAAAATAATACTGATCTCATGAATAATATCCCTTCAATGCCAAATATTCATTACGATAACTGTTGTATTCAACTATAACAATTCCAAACCTATGAACATCACTCCAACCATTAGAGGACACCCTTTTTTTATTAGCATGTTTATCTCAGTAATTAAGCAAGTTGCGGCACGGAGTGGCATGGAATCGAAGATGGCTTGTAAACTGATTATCCATTCAGACATAATTTTTTAGATTTTTTGGGACCGTGCATTTTGTGAAAACTCTGATTGAGAATGAATGATAACAAATCCTTTTTTAGAATAAACTCTTTTTTTTTTGGGTCATTTTCTACTATTGATTAATGGTATTGTTGTTTCCATGAAGTAAAACCCCAGACTAAGCTTCCTCTCTATATGTAAAAATGGGGTTGTTACAAAGATTGGATATCAGCGCCGATGTTTTATAGAGGAACAAGGTCCAAAACAAAACTATAACCACATTTCATTTTCACAGCCCATCAAAGTCCCTTTCCGTGCCAACTACATTCCGGATCATAAGTAAAGATACATAACTATTATACAATATTATACCAAAAATTAACTTATGTTTTTTAACGACCTGGGCTATTAACAGAATGAAAGTCTTCTCCCCAACCCGCTCCCCTAACTTCTGCTATTGAGGATAGCTTTTTCCTCTATGAATAATTCTTACCAATATTCGTCTCACCGGATTAATTCCTCCCAACTTCCGCGGAATCATATCTTTTAACTCTTCGGAAAACTCTAATATAATCCCATCAGTGATCTCACCTCTCTACAATAATCCTTATTTGAAGGACGTACAAGTATTTTATGCTAAGGAATCACCTATTTCATCACCAGATCCTATTACTTCACTAGCTATTTTGACTCCATCTCCGGTATTACCACCATCATTACTATTTGATCCTTGATATTTTTTTGTTCCTGAAGAACTATTACCACCTAAGAAACGAATATGTTCCCCATCTTCTTCCTCAACTACGTTATCTAATCCATCTCGGAATCCAACCCGTAATTTGGTATCACTATCTTCCTTAGTTTATACTCCTACCGCACCTCAGATATTAGAAATAGGAAAAAGTTCAATTAAGATGCATCTGAAACATCATGAGGAACAAATCGAAGATATTTTGAATTACTTAGATGAACTCTCTTTTCACCGCATTGAGAAAATGGAAGAAGGACGTATTAATGGTAACGAACTAAAGACCGAACTTAAGAGAATCCGCACTCAGATTATCAAACTTCAAAAGAAGCAGTTAGGGCAAAAGGATAAGATTGCCTTTGCTCACTACAGAATTTCCGATCTTGAACAAATCATTGAGAAAATCCAAGCTCGACACCAAACGGATCAGGAAGATCTTTAGGATGTCATCTACCGGTTCAAAATCAACAAACTCTTAGACTAGTTATAGCTTTATCCTAGCCACGGGATGTGTGGTATAAATAAAAACGCTTGTCAAATCTTGACTATGTACAGTAAGAAGGCAAGTTATTTATAAAGGCAATCCCGTTTCGTATCTTATTGTTTCCAACTTATCGCTCTTTCATCATCATTTCCACCAATTGCATCATTATCTCCGTCTTCATGAATCATACCATAACCCCTAAGTGCTTAAAATTCAAAAATAAGCATTTCTCTTTAAGCATTTTAAGCATCACATTTTCTTTTAAGTATTACCTTTCAAAACTTGTGATGTCATTCTTACTACGCGTTATCTTGTGTTGATAGAATGCCTCCCAAAAGGACGTCAACATCTGAAACACCAGCCATAACTTTAGCTGCCATCCGGCAACTAATTAATGATGGCATTTCCTCAGCTCTGAAAGCACAAGCTGCATCAATGGCAAGTGCTAGTAATCCCAATAAGAACACCGGGACAAGCGGAACTCCAGTAGCAAGAAAAGGAATCAACAATCACAAAAGAAAGTTTGAAGATAGAGGAAACACCACCAACAACAACAACTATCCCAAACACAACAACAATAACCACTCCAACAATCGCAATAACAACAACTACCAAGACAACAACAACAAAAACAACCATAACAATGATTACCACCAACAGCAGAATAGAAGACAAGAAACTGTTAGGACTTATCCTGCCAAAAAATACCATGGAAACCTCCCTTTGTGTACAAGATGCACCCTACATCACACAGGAGTTTGCACTGTCAAGTGTCGAATTTGCAACAAGGTGGGTCATTTGACCAGGAACTGCAGAAGCAAAGGACCAGCCACGGGAAGCAACCTGCTATCAGTATCTGTAAATGGATCGTGATCTCAAGACTTAGATTAGAAGATTCCAAAATTAACAATCTTATGTCCCAAACAATGGTTGCCTAAATTACTGAGAAACTATATGGAGAGCTTTCACGTAGGGAATCAACCACAAAGCATTGAAGGTAACGTTACTGCCTCAAAGCCTCAAACTTTGGAGGAAGCCATCAACATATCCCAGAGGTTAATGGATCAAATAATAAAGCGTGATTCCGTGCAAGAAACTAATGATCACAAACAAAAGTTTAAGGATAAAGGGAACATCGTCAACAACAACAACTATCAGAATAACTACAACAATAAATATACCGTAAAATGATGAAGTTAACCACCGACCATCAAATAAAAGAACAAGAACCTTCAAAGATTATACCAGGCCGGCCAACGGATATACTGGAAACCGTCCTTTGTGCGAAAGATGCACCCTACATCACATAGGTCCTTGTACTCTCAAGTGCCGAACTTGCAACAGAGTAGGTCATCTGACCAAGAATTGCAGAAACAAAACCACTAGAAACAATCTACAAACGGTATCTGATAAGTGTAAAATACACATATCCGTTAATGCCTAAAATAGCCCAAATAAACCCAAAACAGACCAAAAATGGCAAAAATATGCTTGTATTTGTGTTTTGTGTATGCAGATACGGATATATCAAAAATCGCAAGAAAATAGTCAAAATCGGGCGAGCACGGACACGAGAATCAGAAGAATACAAAAAGAAGCCAAAGAATCAAAGCCTAAGCCAGAAAAATCAAGCCTCAGTCAAATCATAAAAAGAAAAACAAATAAACCAAACAGGTCAATAAAATCAACAAAGTCCAAAACTAAAATACATAAAATAAAAATAACCCCTTACCCGGATCCTAAAGCCAAATACCCTAGCCCATTTATCTTTTTATAAACTCCAGGGACCTATCTTGCAATTTCCCAATCTAGTTTATAACTAGAAAGGGAGAAAGGAAAGAGAGGGGCTTGAATTGCAATTTCCCCAAAGAAATAACAGTTTTAACTGTCAAAAATAGGCGCGAAGTTTTTTGTACTATTCATCGTCACTCTCATTTCACTAGCTTAGTTAAAACAAGGGGCAAATGGAAATCAAAGGGTGCGTTAGTCAATTCATGAGCTCCTAAACACAATGGCAAGGACAAATTAGTCTAATCAAGAGGGAATCATTGGTCACTCAAGCTCTAAGGATACGTCAAAGCAAGAAAAGCACACAAGAGATGTGGGATTTGCACTAAAATCACTCACAAAGAAAGCACAAGCTGTCACATCAAGGAATGACAGCTTGGCAATCCATGTGAATCCCAATTGGATCAAACGGCCATAATTGATGCTCAAATGATTAAAGAAATGATTGGCCATGATTTAAAGGAGCGGGGGAATGGCTCAAGAGGCTAGAAGGATCCAAGGCAGCCTATAAATAGGCCTCACCTCTCACACACCAGACATCTAGTTTTTTACACATAGCTTTTTAATTTAGTGGTAGTTTAAATATTAGCTTAATGTCGTTTTAATATTGTAATTTTCCTTTTAAAAGTATTGTAAGCAAGTTGTCTTTTAATGAAATTCAGTTTTACTTAATCTCTCCAAATTTCTTTTCAACCAAATTAAGCTCTAATTAATAATCCACATAGTCTCAATAAGCTAATAAGCTTCATCTAAAGCTCTTTCAGTCTATAATCGAAAAAGAGCTTATATTAAAAAAAAAAAAAATACTGAAATACTCTTACATAAACCATTAAAACAGTTAACTACATTGATCATGAAATTCATTGGAATTAAGCTTTTGGAAGGGGATCTTAAACTTGAATAGAACCCCAGGACTGTAATTTAACCCTAGCTATTAATAACTCGGGAGCTTGTCAGCTGCCTTAAAATTGGTAACCTCTTGTTTAGCTAGAGTGAAGTTGTAAGTTTCCTCCTTTTAATTTCTTGCTTTAAACATTGGTTCTATAGCTTTCTAAACTTAGATCTGCTTATTTGCTTATTGAATTTGCTTATCAGTGCTTATTTATGTTTTATTTAGCTTAATAATCATAGTTGTATATCTATTTTTAACTTTCTTAGTTTGAATCCTAGTTTTACATTTATTTGTCTTAAAAACCTTAAAAACTAAAAAAATAGTAGGAATAGCTTGAATCTTAGATTAATTCTATTTCAGTTATTGGTTCATGTTTGTTAGGGTAGATTAATGTAGTTTTTTATCTTGTAATCATTACTTTGTTAATTAGATTTGCAATATAAGCTTTAACTAAAACCTGTCAAAATGATAAAAGGGGTGGTTTGGATTAAAGCAATTTTTGACTTCAAAAAGTCAGAGTGAGTGTTCAAAATTGTTTGAGGGATTTGAGTTTTGATTTAAGAATACTTGTTAATCAGTTTTTATAAGTTAGATTTCAAAATACCAAAAGTTATGGCTTATTATAGGTGATCCTGCACCAGGGTACATTTTATCTAAATTTCTTGCTTGTGAAATTATGATCCAAAGCCCTTAAGGTTTGGATTTTCTTTGCATTGTGTTTATACACATAATTTGAGTGTGTTTAAGGAAATGGTAGTAACTAGGTTAACCTGCATATTGGTCTTTGTGTTTTGCAAACTGCATCAGCAGTACTAAGTTAGTTAGTACTGCTGAACTTTAGGCTTATAATTGATTTAACTATCATAGGATTTAGGATTTAATTTTCTAGAAGCTAGTAGTCTAGGTGTAGCTTTATCTAAATTAGCATCTAGTTTTCAATTTGTAAGTTATTTCATAGCTTAACGCTTGGTTTGCACTAGCAGTACTAACAAAAGTTAGTACTGCTGATACTTTGCACTAGCAGTACTAACCACAGTTAGTACTGCTCCTTTTAGATTAGTATTTAGTTAAGTAAAAGTGGGATTTTAGGTTCTTAAATTCAAGTAGGATTAAGTATAGGTTTAACTTATTATAGATTAAGTTTTAATTTGCATTTTCTAGCTTATTTACTTTGCTTATTTAGCTGTCAAAGTCAATAAAATTGTCAATAAAACAAAAACAGAGTTACAATAGAAGTAGCTTATTAAATTTTATATTCTAGCTTAACGTAGTAGGTTTTTATTGCTTAAAATTAGTGCTTATAAGTTGTTAGTTAAGTTTCCCAATACTCATTGGTTGTCTTTGCTTTTTAAGTATTTGAAGCTTAAACAGATTTGGTTTGAGCTATTTTCTTAGTATTCCTGAGTAGCTCTTTTTCATCAACCATTTTCAGTGGGCTCTTAGAGGTTCAGCTCAAATCTCTTTTCCATCATAGATTAAGCCATCATAAGTTTTCTAAAATCACTATTCCTTTTTCAAAATGAACTTAATTTGAGCTTCTCGTAAGTCAACTGAAAAGCAACTAGAGACTTAACTCACTAGTTTTCTGTAAAATAGCTTATTGATGAAGCTCATAAGAGCTTATTATGTATTATATCAGTTCCTAAGTATTTTTGTAAAATGTTCACCTCAGCTTATTTTTGATAACTTTGCTTCTTTAAGTTCTTGCCTGAAAAGCACTTTTATTTATTTAGTTTTCACTTAAAATTAAGCCTTAATGACTTCTTTTTGACAAAAATCGGGGCTAAACAAACGAACAACGAAGAACACTCAGGGTAGGTAGTGTAACTTTTCAATTTCAGACATTTTTTCTGTTAATCTTTTCGTTAGTTAGATTAGTTTACCAGTTAGTCCTTTAGGTCTTTGCACCATTAGTCCTTAGTTAAGTATTTTAATCAAGTTTATTAGTTTAAATTAGTAATTAGGTTTAGATTTTAATTAGTTTAATTAAACTTTTATAAAAAGATAAAAATTAGGGATTTTATTTTTAGAAAAATTCTGCACATTTTCTTTATTTAGTGTAATTTTTATAAAAATTTTAGGACTTTATTCTTAATAGTTTTATTAATTTTATAGATTTTAATTAGTCTAAATTTTAGAAAAATCATATCTTTTAATCGAAAAAGCCAAAAAAATGTTTTTCCTTTTTCTAAAATTTTATTTTTGTCTTATCGTAGGTTTAGAATTTTAGTTTATATTTTTAGGGGTTAATTTTAGTTTACTTGCTGAATTGTCACGTTTAATTCATTTCTCAATATTTGTTAAGTATTTTAATTGTTATTCAAAACATTGCTAGTTCATTAGTAGTTATAGAAAACCCAACCAATTACTTCGGAACTCCATTCAATCAATATACAATATCAAGCGAGGTTTCAAATTTTCTCAAATCACATTAGGAAAAACGACTCGGGAAATCATACTATCCCCGGTAAAGATACGTATATTATATAATATAAATATAAAAAAACATATATATAATAATATATATATATATATATATATATATATATATATATATATTTTTAAAGAGTGAATTTTCCTTAGGGGATTTTCTTAATTGCTCTCTTTGAAGTATTATATTTAATATATATTTTATAGTGTATCAAATTTTTGGCGCCGTTGCCGGGGAATTTGAGTTAACGAATCTCTCGTTTTGTGTTTGTTGATAAGATTTGAAGATCCTTTCGTCCTCGAAAGTTTCATTTTTGTTAAAAAATTTCAAAAATCAAAAAAAAAAAATCACAAAACATAAAAAGTAAAAAATATATTTTTCTTTCTAGTATAGTTATCATATAAAAAACAAAAAAAAATCATAGAGATAAAAAATTGTCCTTTTAAAAAAAAAATAAACAAAGTTGGTAATCGAACACCAACAAATAATATCTTCAATTGAGATATTATCATAAATAAGTTCCGGTGAACTTGCAATAGTTCCCAATTCGAACCAAAGATTTAACACTTACCATTTGTGTCTCTACAAAGTACGGCTCACCTTAAAAAGAAATTTTTAAGAGCTACCGTGAAGTAGTTGATTATTTGGTTTAAGTCTCTTTCGTGTAACCGTTAAAATTTGTAGTTGCTAAAAATTAAAAATCCAAAAAAATTAGTGTAAAATTTTTCTTTTAATTCTCGAATTTTCCTTTTTCAAGTTTCTCTTTTAAGTGCATGCGCACTCGCTCGCAAACTCGTAACCGTAACCGTCGTCAACAACAACAAACCCTTCCGGTTGTTGTTGAACCTTGCATTTTACAAGAGCCAATTCCCGGACCAACCATAGTCGCGATGGCGGATCGAACTATGGAGGAATTACTCCGTGCACCCACCGAGGGTTCCGAACTATTGTTTTACCCGAAATCAATGCCGATCACTTTGAGATCAAAACTAATTTGCTTCAATTGGTTCAAGCGAACCCGTTTCATGGTTTAGAAAATGAGAATCCTCATGCTCATATTAATAGTTTCAAAAGGATCACTTCGACTTTACGTTTTAGGAATGTGCCTAATGATGTGATTAAGCTCATGATGTTTCCTTATTCGCTCGAGGGAGCCGCTAAAACTTGGTACGAGAAAGAACCCCCGAATTCAATTTTGACTTGGGATGATCTCGTTACCAAGTTCGTTAACCAATTTTCCCCCTCTTCAAAAACCACTCACCTTAAGAACAAAATTTCTCGTTTTTCACAAGAATTCGATGATTCTTTTAGTGAAGCGTGGGAACGTTTTAAGGGTATGCTTAGATCTTGTCCTCACCACGGATTTTCAGAGTTAACTCAAGTTGATACCTTTTATAATGGTTTAACCGAGAACGAACAAGACTCCTTAAATTCCACGGCGGGTGGTAATTTGTTAAGTAAGACTACTAGGGAAGCTTTGAATATAATTGAAAATAAGTCAAAAGTGCGTTATTTGAGAAACAAAACAAATGCTTCTAAGGTTAATTCTAGGGAAAATGTTAGCAAAACAGATGAACGAATTGATAAACTTGCGGATCAACTTTTGACCTTAGTCGAAATTGTTTCCAAAAAGGTTGTTACTCCCGCACCAGTTAAGGCGGTTGAGGAAAATTGTGTTACTTGTGGTGGAGCTCATGCATGGTATAATTGTCCGGCTACCGATAATAACCAAAATGTTTGTGCAACCACGGGAACTTATAATCAACAAGCCCCACCGAATCGAGTTAGTAATCAAATGGCACCACCTGGTTTTGCGCCGGTGCAAAATCAAGGTCAAAATAGGAATTATAACAATCAAAGTCAAGGGAATAATTTTAATCGAGGGAACAATTTTCAAAATCAAGGTTTTCAAAGTCAAGTTAATCATGCTTCGAATTTTCAGAACCAAGGTTTTCAAAATCAACCGTTTCAAATGCCTAATAATCAAGTGAATGATTTTTCAAATGATTTTTCTAATTACAAAAAGTCTAATGAACAAACGATTAGGAATTTGCAATACCAAATCACTTCGATGAAAGGAGAGTTAAAGAACGAGATTCAAACCACCATCAAGAATCAACAAACCGCTTTGATGAGTCAAAATAATGCTTTTCAAAACACGTTGCAGAATAATCTTCAAACAATGTTAAATAGTTTCTTTCAAGCCCAACCCTCCTCTTCGGGTACTCTTCCGAGTAATACGATTCCTAACCCGAAGGGCGAGATGAAAGCGATCACTACCCGAAGTGGTGTAGCTTACGAGGGACCCTCGAATCCAACTAAACCTTCTCCGAAAAAGGTAGTGGAACGAGAGACCGAGGAAATAACGGATGAGGAGCAAAATAATTTCCAAGGAAGTACCGCTCAAATCCCACCTCCGGTTGTCCCTAAACCAATTCCGGAACCCGAGATTCCGAAGACGGTACCTAAAGCAAACATTCCTTACCCTTCAAGACGTGACAATCAAAAGAATCGAGAAAAAGCTTCATACCAAAAAGAGAAGATTTTTCAAATGTTTCAAGATTTGCGTTTTGATATAAGTTTTGCAGATGCTTTGTTTTTAATGCCGAGATTTGCTCCTACGATTAGGGATTTGTTAATGAATAAAGAAAAGTTGCTCGAATTAGCAAAAATTCCATTGAACGAGAATTGCTCGGCAATGCTCCTTAAAAAGCTTCCCGAAAAGCTAGGAGATCCGGGTAAATTCCTTATTCCTTGTGAATTTCCGGGAATGGAGATATTCAACGGCCTTGCCATCTTGTGATAGCATAAATCTAATGCCCCTTACAATTTGGAAAAAACTTTCGTTAGGCCACTTTCACGACCCGAATGTTTTTTAGAGTTTAGCGTCCGATCATAACTTACCCTAAGGGTTAAGGCCGAAGGAACGTCTATGTTAAAGTTGGAAAATACCCACTTTCCTGCCGATTTCCGTAGATTGTCGATTTCGAAGCTGACCCTCCGAGTACCTCTTATACTTGAAGGGTCCATTTTTGAAAACCGGTCGTCACCTTAATTGATGTTTTACGAAGGAAAAATCACTCTCCGTTTGATAACGAAGCCCGTCACTTTCATTAACCAAACCATGAAAATACTCCCTCTACAATGAACAAATCGGTAAACCGAATTGACATACATTGATGAAATAGGAGAGTGTGTTCAGGAAATTATTTAGCATTTCCTAGTGATGATTTTTCAAGTGGAAATCCTCACTTCGACTCTGAGCCGTTTACGTTACTTCCGAAAATCACTTTGGAAGAAATCGATGCGTAATCTTTATGACAAATCAATCTCTTTTGGAAAGTGAAACATATATGTGTTATCCGAAGAAGATATTAATGTGCTTGAATCAATTGTTTAAATGATGACCCGTTTCAACTTCCTCCGATGGACCTTAAGCAAAGTGAAGTTACCGAGGCCAAATCTTTAATTGAAGAGCCTCCGGACTTGGAACTAAAAAGACTTACCATCTCACTTAGAATATGCTTTCTTAGAAGAAAATGATAAGCTAACCCGTCATCATAGCAAAAGATAAAAAACGATAAAAAAGAAGCTCTCAATAAGTTCTAAATCTCAAATAAGTGCCATTGCTTGGAAAATAAACCGATATCAAGGGTATCGGACCCCTCGATTTTGTACTCATAAGATATTGATGAAGACTATTGTAAACCATCGTGCAAAAGTCAAAGACTGGTGAATCCGAAAATTCATGAAGTTTCATTAAGAAGAGGTGATTAAACTTTCTTAATGCCCGGAATGATATAACCCGATCTCTGCCGCCCTGGGTAGATCCAATCCAATTGTGTTCCTAAAAATAGGAGGAATGACCAGTACGTTGCAAAGAAGAGAATTGAATTAAATTCCTGACACGACTAGTTACCCGGATGGAGAGTATGTAATCGGATTATAGAAGCTTAACGAAGAGAACGTCGTAAAGATATATCTCTCCCAATCATAGATCAAATGCTATAACGTCCTAGCCGCAATGAAATCTATTGTTTTCTTAGATGGTTTTTCAGGGTATTTTCATATTCCAATTGATCCTCATGATCAAGAAAAAACGACTTTTACGTGCCCGTATGGTACTTTTGCTTATCGTCGTATGCCATTTGGATTATGTAATGCTCCTGGAACCTTTCAACGTTGTATGATGGCGATTTTTCACGATATGATAGAGAAGACTATGGAGGTGTTTATGGATGATTTTTCTATTTTTGGTGATACTTTTTATTCATGTCTTTCTAATCTTGAATGAATGTTAAAAAGATTTGAAGACACAAATCTTGTCCTTAATTGGGAAAAATGTCATTTCATGTGTAAAGAAGGTATTGTTTTAGGTCATAAGATATCTAAGTCCGGAATTGAGGTCGACCGAGCAAAAGTCGATGTGATTGCTAAACTCCCTCATCCGACTACCGTTAAAGGAGTTAGAAGTTTTTTAGGTCATGCAGGATTTTACCGTCGTTTCATTCAAGACTTTTCCAAGATTTCTAGACCAATAACTCACCTTCTCGAAAAAGACACACCGTTTGTATTTTCTCAAGATTGTATCAATGCTTTCGAAACCCTTAAGAAGAAGCTTACCGAAGCTCCGATCTTAGTTGTCCCGGATTGGAACCTACCTTTCGAATTAATGTGTGATGCAAGCGATTATGCGATTGGTGCGGTTCTTGGACAACGTAAGACGAAGCATTTTCAACCGATTCATTATGCTAGTAAGACGATGACTGAAGCTCAAATTCATTACACTACAACGGAGAAGGAAATGCTCGCCGTAGTGTATGCTTTTGAAAAGTTTTGGCCATATCTTGTCTTATCTAAAAGCATTGTTTATACTGACTACTCCGCTTTAAAATACCTCATGAACAAACAAGATGCCAAGCCAAGGTTGCTTCGATGGGTGTTACTTTTACAAGAGTTCGATATCATCATTCGTGACAAGAAAGGAAGTGAAAATCTAGCCGCCGATCATTTGTCAAGAATCGAGAATCCTCACAAAGATGTTTTGGAAAATAAAGACATAAACGAACATTTTCCTTTAGAAACTCTTGGAATTATATCAAACGGAAGTACCCCATGGTTTGCCGATTTTGCAAACTACCATGCGGGGGATTTTATTATAAAAGGAATGACAACTCAACAGAAGAGGAAATTTTTCAAAGATGTAAAACATTATTTCTGGGATGATCCCTACCTCTTTCGTATATGTGCAGATCAAATCATCCGTAGATGTGTATTTAGTCAAGAAGCTCTTGAAATCCTTAAGGCTTGCCATGAAGGACCCACCGGGGTCCATCACAGTGCCAACATCACAACTCGGAAAGTATTTGACGCTAGATTCTTTTGGCCTACAATTTATAAGGATGCTTACGAATTGATCAAATCTTGTGATGCATGTCAAAGACAAGGTAAAATCTCTCAACGTGATGAGATGCCTCAAAATGCAATCCAAGTTTGTGAAATTTTCGATGTTTGGGGTATCAATTTTATGGGACCTTTTCCGTCATCTAAAGGGAATAAATATATCCTTGTAGCAGTCGACTATCTTTCGAAATGGGTTGAAGCGAAGGCGCTCCCCACAAACGATGCTCGTGTAGTTGTGAAATTTTTAAAGTCTCTTTTCGCTCGATTTGGAACGCCGAGAGCTATAATAAGCGATCGTAGGACCCACTTTTATAATGATTAATTTGCCAAAGTGATGTCTAAATATGGAGTCACACATCGTTTAGCTACAGCTTACCACCCTCAAACGAGTGGTCAAGTTGAGGTGTCCAATCGTGGTCTTAAGCGTATTCTTGAAAGGACGGTAGAAGAAAACCGTGCCTTATGGTCCGACAAGCTAGACGATGCTTTGTGGGCATTCCGAACAACTTTCAAAACACCGATCGGATGCACACCCTATCAGCTTGTTTATGGAAAACGTGTCACTTACCCGTTAAACTAGAACACAATGCATATTGGGCTCTTAAGCATGCCAACTTCGATCTCAAGACTGCGGGTGATCATCAAAAGTTTCAGCTCAATGAACTTAGCGAGCTTCGTGATCAAGCTTATGAGAATTCGCTAATCTACAAGGAGAAGACAAAGAAACTTCACGATTTAAAGATAAAGAACCGAATCTTCAATGTTGGTAATCAAGTTTGGCTTTTTAACTCCCGATTAAATATTTTCTCCGAAAAGCTCAAATCCCGATGATCCGAACCTTTCACAATCACTGAAGTTTATCCTTATGGCACTGCTAAGTTGTCTCATGCCGATGGTTTGAATTTCAAAGTCAATTGTCATCGTTTGAAGCACTATTATGGAGGGGATACACCACCATTGGTTGTCTCGGATCTCCATACTCTCCCTAAGGACAACTAAATTCAGGTATCGAGTCGAGCTTGTGACTCGGTGACCAAAAACAAGACGCTTCGTGGGAGTTCACCTCATGCTTATCCTTTCTATTTTCTCTCTATTTTCTATTATCTAATGTGTTGTGTTGAGAGAGGCTTGTACTTTTTCTGATTTCTCGACGTTTGTTGCTTGTTTGTTGTGATTTTTGAAGGATTGACCTAACAATTTCTAAAGCCTCTCGTGTCCGGTGTTGTTTCTCGTTCTACTCGAGCTTCTCATCCTTTGTGTGAAATTAGTTTGGGGAGATCTGATATCCTTTCATCTAATCGATTAACGTTTATCTTTGCATAATTCATAAACGGCTTAGATTTTCGTAGAGACCCGACTTTAAACATTAAGGACAATGTTTCGTTTTAGTTTGGGGAGGGAATCTATCGATTTGATGTTACCTGATTATTGTTTTGTTCTCACGTACCTGTTTTCCTATAAAAATAGCAAAAATTTTAAATTTTTAGTCATAAATATAAATAAATAAATAAATAAAAATATAAGTGTTAAGACACGAATGTAGGTTTTCCGTTGGTAAGAATAAGAAGTAATTTTTGACCCGATCGAACGTGTAGAGTTNATCATCGTCACGAGCAAAACTCAAGCAACATGAGAAACAAATCCCTTCGAGCAAACACATAAGCAAGATCAACAAGCAACGAAACCCACAAGCAACGAAACCCACCATCCGCGCAATTTGATGACTCGATACCTATCGTAGTTTTTTTTTTGAAAAGTATTTTTTATTTGAAAAGCTATTTTTGAAAAGCTTTTTTCGAAAATGTTTTTTTTGGAAAAGCTTTTTTTAAAAAGTTTTTAAAAAAGGTATCGGGTCACCGCAGGCTTGATTCTATCAAGCCCAGCCGACGCCTTGCGAGGCAAGCACCGACTAGAGGGCGAAGTTGCCATCGGCGTCAAGCACGAAACAAATATACGGTTTAACTGGGTTTATGTTTCACTTATTGTGCTATCATAGAATGAATCTGATATAGGGGTGAAAGACTATTAGACGGCCAACTTTAAGGAAATGGAAAGCTTTGTGTAGGGTCCTGTTCTTAAGATTCAGATAAGAAAAAAGTGTTAATATTGATCAAGAATATAAGTGTTAAATGAATTGATCGTTTAGTTAAAATTGATCAAGAATATATTTTTTAACTTTATATAACAATATTACTGTAAGAATATACACCGCAAACTGCAGCTCTTGCTGGTGGCATTTTTTGTAGAAAAGAGGCATCTTAGTTGATATGCATAGCAAACACTTTGATTTCAAAAGGTTCATCTTCATCTCTGATCTGCTATCTTTTCTTCCATATTCCTGCGAAGAAAAAGTATGTTACAAAGTAAGATTTTTTTAGAGAATAAATCTCACTATGGTCAAAAGGAAATTTTAGTGATAAATGTAACTGAACAGACGACAATGAGGTTTAAGCAAATACGAAGAAAACTTGCAGAATATATTTTCTGCATACAATAGTATTAAACGACCTCTAAACGACCTTTTGTCCTTACAACCTCTAACCTGATTTTCTGCATACAATAGTATTAAACAACCTCTATTTAGAATGTATAAAAAATAAATTGAGTGCATAATTTTGTTCATAGGGTCTGTTCGACCATTACGTTGTGGTTCGACCATTAAAAGTATGATATAGATTAAGTAATAATATAATATTTAATAGGCAATTTTGACCCGTTTACCAATTCTAACCTCTGTTCATTAAACATCTGATTCTTACACATACATAAGAGGGATTCGTGAAGGAATACTTGGCCTATTGTCCTCTAGATAGAAAAATGCAGGGTGTGTACTAAGATAAAAAAAATGCAACTATTGTATATTGCAGAACACATAGAAGTGATCGAAAAATATAAAGTGTAAACGTATATTTCTATATGTTTCATATTCTAATACGGCTGGACAAAAATGAACTTACAAGCAACCTTGATTTGCTTCAACAAAATATTAAGCTCCATATCAAGATTTGCAAGATTATCTTATGGGTTTATGACAGAAAATGAAAATTTTGTGTCTTTGTTTTTCTTTTGTTTGAAGATCTTGAATGTGGAAAAACGATGTTTGGTTTAATTATGGGAAGTGTTGTAGCATTTATTGGTTTTGATGTGATATACGAATTTCCGGTTCACAGGGTGGAGTAGATGCGGTATATGTGAACGGGGCTTTAACAGAAATTCAACAGAGAAACTTAGAGGTAAGTCATGCGCTCTATTAATATCATATGTTACGGGG